>NIPQ01090121.1:3195-35687 GCA_002806875.1 Lepidotrigona ventralis hoosana
ACAAAAAAAAAAAAAAAAAAAAAAAAAAAAAAAAAAATCGTAACCCGCGCTTTCGCATTTTCGTATTGTAACGCAACTTGAACAAATCCACCACGTGCCTTTCTCGTCGTCATCTCGACGACGGTTCGTTTTCTCTTTCTCTTTACGATTGATCCTCGCTCCTCTTTCGCTTTTTTCCCTACACACGTGCGGCCATGATACCCGCGAGTTTTTCGTTTCACCTGCTTCGCGTTTCCGCGATCATCGCTGGAACAGGTGTCAGCGTTCGTGAAATTCGAGCATTCGCCGATGACGGTCTGTCGCTGAACTAGTGGAATCGACGTTCGTCGTCGTGGAGACGCACAGCACATCCAGAGAACGTTTCCCGAGATATTCACCGAGACAACACTTTGTGGAAATGTCCGCACAATGCGCTTCTCCGAGACGTTTGCTGTTCATTCCTCCGGCCGCAGGGAAGTTTGACTTCGAGCCGACGAGGTCGAAGCTTCTCCGAATTTTCACCGAGAAGGTGCGATCATACGGGCCAACATTGCTCGGGCAGCTTTCTAATTTCTTCAGAGGCAACCGAGTGTCGAGGTACTCGCGGCACGTTGTCCTTTGGTTGCCTTAAGAAGGGAATTCCGAATCTGACAGGTCGAGAAACTTGGAGGGGAAGATTACTCGGAGGAGAATTACTTAGCTAGTGATATATTCGAGGAACCAAGGGAAGAAAACGTGTGGACCACCGGTGAAGAAGCAGAAAACCCTCGTGCACAAAAGAAAAAAAAGAAAGAGAAAAAAAGAAAAGAAATCGCTGACGACAACGCGACGTTTTCCAGATTCCTGGTGCCCTGTTCTGGAATTCGCGGGAACGTCGTTCGTGCGGCGCGTAGTATATCAACTATAAATAGCTGTTTTCTCGCGTGGATCGTACGTCCTGAGCCGGGCAGCAGACATCGGAGCCTCGTGTCACGCACGTCGAGACAACGTTTCAAGCTTTGTGCCCTTGGATCAAATGTAACATGCTACAGCCTGTTCTTTAGTTACATCTAGATAGACGAGTATTGGGTCCAAAAAGGAAGTCAAACGAAGACATCCAGCCTTCTTGTTCGGCGAACAACACGTATCGACTCTGTCCACGCAGCTTCGTATGCGAATTTTGTACAACAAGAACACCAAGAAACAACGATACACTCGCGGAACACGTAATTAACGTTACAAATAGAGAGAGAGAGAGAGAGAGAAAGGTGTTCCTTGCAGTAAAAAGATAAAGGCACACGTGTCAGTGAAAAGCAGAACTTACTTGGTGCCCACACTTTTCTTCGTTCACTATCCTCCCTCGCTTTTTGTATCTTGAAAAGAAAAGTCTAGAAAACGGAAGAGAGAAGAAAAGGAAAAAAAAAAAGAAAGGAAAAAGGAAACGTCAATTCGTCGTCCGACTAGCAACGAATATTCTTCTTCGGTTGTTTCCCCTCTCTCTCTCTTTTCTCTAGTCGTTCCTTAGGAAGAACAAAACAGGGTTTACACGCTACTGGGAACGAATCGTGACGAACGTCGCCGATATTAGCTGGTGCTTCTCTTTGTCCTCGACGATCATTATGCTCAACTCGTGCTGTGCTTTTTTCTACCGTGCTTGTACGCATGCTGCGAGTGTTTTTTCAGTGCTGTAGTGTTACACGTTAATTATTGAAGCAGGCTTAACGAGCCTTCGATCGAACGCCAAACGTCTGGTCGGCCCAGGTACCTGGGAATATTCCTGCGATGCCTGTTAGACGAGGTCACGTGGCGCCCAGGACAACGATCATCGAGACTATCATCAGGAAGTTCGATACTCACGGTGAGTATTTCGCTGTGTATGTAACAATGTAACTTGAGGAATGAAAAACATTCGAACTAGTCGGTGTTGATTAGCTCTTTATAATGTCTCCAATTGTAACTTGAAAGTTAGACATTGCAAGAGTACTTTCAAAGTTATAGAATTATTCGTTCTAATCCAATTTTGATTTTGAAGCGAATGTCTACAATTGATTGACCTCCTTCTTTTGTAAATAGACAATGTATTGGTTATAGAGGTTATTCAAACTAATTTGTGTAAAATAAGTTTTGCAATTAGAAGTGAAACTTTCGTTGGTCACATATTTCGGTGAATGAAATGTAGGTTTTCTTCGTCGAAATTTTAAAATCCAATAATGCATAGAATACATGTATGTAAAATATTTAATAAAGTATGATGCTTGCTGTAACAAATCTCTGTCGAAATTCAATTTCTGTAATTACAAAAACATGAATTTGTATATGTTCACGCGATGTTCGTGTAATTCACGAGTGTTCATGTATGTATATAAATACCTATAAATGTATATAATACCTATGTATATAAAACTTAGAAAGTACAGTACTCGTCGTAATAAACTTGCACTTTTGAAAAATTTTAGAACGCGAAAATGCGAACATTCGACACGATAAAGCCGTAAAATATTGAAAGTAGAGTATCTGTTTCAATGTTTGCCGATGAAAGCAAATATCTGCTTGATTTTTAAAACTGCGTCCGCGAAAATATAAATTTGCACGAAAATCTACAATCTATCTATAAATTAAAAATATTATTTTCACTCGTGCTTGAACCTATGTCCTAAGAGAATACCATTCATTTATTATTCGTAAACAAATGTCCTTAAGATATATCCAACCACGTGAAATATAACCGTTCATTCTTTATTGAGAGTTTCAACTGAGACGCAATTACATACGCGAGATTATAAGCCTCGAATAATTTATCATGCGTCATTTATATCTCGATTAAACGTCGATAATGGGAGCGCGATTGGGCGGTGGAAATTTTTCATTAAAATTAGATAACGAATTTCACGGTTTGTCGTCCGTCTGCGTCTGTGATGAAAAAGTAAAAAATCAATTTCCAGGATTTGCATTGAACGAAGCACGCCTCTCCTTTGTAATATTCGCGATCGTATATAAAGTTTAACGAAAGTTCTTCAAGAGGGGAGCATGGCTTCCCTTTCTCGCCGAAGATTAAAATAAAGTTAACAGCCCCCGAGGGTTGTCGTTCTGGCCAGCTCGATATAATCGAAAGTTTTTAGAACTGCTCCACCAGGATATGGAACGAGTAGGTAGGCATCGAGCCAGAACTCCATTTTCAATATTATTTAAAACATCTCCGACGGAAGGCGAGGATGCATGTGGTAGGGATAGAATCGGTTAAATGGAAGAAAGGGGTAGTTCTGTTTCACAATAGGACAATGCATGTCACTGGCAATATCACTCGAGGCATGCCTAAAGTTTTTGCAAAAGGAAAGCAAACCTAGGGGAAAAACCGACACAGAGTTTCGAGACGTGTACGATTGATCGCGATGAAAACGCGGGCTTACAATTAGAACCTGTGTTTTCTTTCGTCTTCTCGTTGTTTACTCGCACTAGTCTCTTGCCAATCCAAAAGATTAGTCGTTTGAGAAATCTTCGTTTCGCATTCGAAGATATTTTTCAATTTTTTTATCTGACACGCGACATTCGTTTTACATTGTTTCGCCTTCAACTAGCGATTTCTTAATTTTCGAACGACATTTTTAAACTAACAAAATGCCCAAAAAGTTTCTACGAAGTAAACCGTCCTTTTAGTTTATTATTTCGTTACATTTATTTTTATTTTTATTATTAAATTTTATGAAAGCATGAAATATTAGCAATTTTTTAATGCTTTGAAAATGCTTTTTGAATTTTTAACTAAAATTCTTTTTTCATTCAATTCTGTTCTTAAATTCAGTTTTGCTTAGGATAGAGTAATTAGGCTCGAAGTAATATTGGATTATACATGACTAACTTATGTATTAAAAATAAAGCAGTAACAATAATTTTCTTAAATTGATAGTGTGAAATAAGTTGACATACGCGACTTTTTCCATAATCAGACATTGACGTACGACTAAACGTGCTTTCATAGCCGAGCTCATGCGGATTAAGAGCTCGAAAGAGTCTTTAATCCTTTGCACAAAGGATCTGGAAAGCTTGCGTCGAATGATGCGGCTTTCAGCAAAGTATTTCCTTCCCTGCTGGCAAAGGGTGTGAAATAAATAAAAAAGTATTTTCAAATCCAATTCCAATGTCCAATTCCAAAACATTTTTCATAATAACAAGTTTCATTTCTCAAAGATTGGACAAAGAAAATTTGTATTTCAGTATTTGCATTGAAATAAATGCAAACTAATATTTGCGAACGTATGTATTATGAGAAATGTATGATATATGCTAATTATTGTAACAAGTGTTTTATGATTATTTTGTATATAGTATAATGTGCAAAGATACAAAGACCACATCAAGTTACAATTTTAAAATTCATTAAATTTCTCTTTTTCGAATTTGCATGAACGTTTGATTTCTTCAAATGCCTTGCTTATCTCTTTCATCTATTTATCTATTTTTTAAACCTAAATGTGTAATATACCTTAAATATATCACTAATAATTTTTTTAAAAGTAAGTTTCGCAAAATTAAAATTACAACGTCTATTTATAAGATATTCTAAAATTTATAGGATACTCTTTTCTTACCGTATTCTATACACATTTAAATTCATATTACACATTTATATTTTGCGCTTACTACCTTTTCATTAAAGATTACTAATTTACTGAATTTTAAAACTTCCTCTGTTACAAAATGTACTGACGAGAAATATGATTTACTCTCTTACGTCTCTTTGTATCTTCTTTCCTGTTGTCTGTCGAGTTTTTTTCTCCTACTGCCACTATTGCAGCATTGGGAGATTTCGTAAGAAATTCGGGTAGGAAATTAAGTCGATGAGGTCGCGTATCATCGTTCGTTAACAAAAGCCGCGGCTGTCGTACGGAAGGGCGGATGGTAATAGGCATTAACGCGATAAATTCTTGGGAAACCTTTGTAACGCCAATTTATATAATAAAAAATATGTATGCCAGCCCCTTCAGGGTGGGCTTTTGTCCCGGTGGCATTGCTGCGCGTCAAGCCTTGGCTTCTAATCTGACGTCCTCTCTATAGCACCTACACATCCAACCGCGTTTTCGCTCTCGTTTTTCCTCTCTTCCACCCTATCTCCGTGCTCCTTATTCACTAACGCACGCCATCTTTCTCGATACTCTTCAACTGTCTTCTTGTATCATAATCGAATACGACGTTCGGAGGGCAATCTATCTGATACGCAAACACTGACAGATCGCACGGTAGCAGCCCTTGAAAACGTTAAATACGATGACCACGATGACTGCGTAATCAATGAAGCATATATAACGCTCGCAGGATTCTCTTAGACAAGTACGATCGAGCACGGATGTTTCTTGATCGACCACTAAAACTCTCATTTCCTTATGCCTGAAATCAAGTATCGTTTGGATGAAACATTTGAAAGTGTATCTCATTTGAGCAGTGTATCATCTCATTCGATTCGATGTTATATTGAAATAGTTCTACGACATTGGTTTATTCAAAGGAGCAAGTAACCTTTCTTTAAATTATTTGATCGCTCGATTATCAAGTAAGATGATATATTTAATTTTGTATCTACGAGTTATTTCAAGTAATATCTAGTTAAACAAGAGATATCTAGATAACAAGATCATTCAATTTATCGTAATTTACAATTCTGCTGTGTAAGGCGCAACATTTAAACGGACATTTTTATTATTCGTAGTTTTAGGATGGAAATCCATAGGACGATGTTGTACAATTTCACAACGCACATATAGTGAGGAAAATTTTTTTTTTATGAGATTTTAAGATCAGCTTTGTTTTAAATTGGCATAATATCAATCGATATATTCTTTTTATATTTAACGCAAAAAATATCAAGATATTTGTGTTTGTGTTCTTAGTTAACAAGATAATGTAACTTTAATTCTATAAAACTTTGCGTATAAAAGACAAAGATGGACGCAGAGTAGTATCCTCACGTTTAATTTGTTTCTTGTTTTTCACACGTTAAATTTCATTACAATTTCATACGAAATATGATTGAAATATCTTACCCTGACAGGAATGTTGATCATTTTAAAATTATAATAATCGTATACGATATAATACGATATCATTAATTATCATTAAAATGTGGTAGTAATATACAAAATTATGTTTTCTTTTGAATAAATACATAAATGAGAAACATAACCAACAATGTTATAACTGGTCCAAAAATAAATCCACAAAATGTTAAAATTCCTTATTTTTCTGTTGAAATATCATATGTGCAGATATGTGTAGGCTGTATATATTCTNTTCTATAAAACTTTGCGTATAAAAGACAAAGATGGACGCAGAGTAGTATCCTCACGTTTAATTTGTTTCTTGTTTTTCACACGTTAAATTTCATTACAATTTCATACGAAATATGATTGAAATATCTTTGACAGGAATGTTGATCATTTTAAAATTATAATAATCGTATACGATATAATACGATAATAATTATCAATAAAATGTGGTAGTAATATACAAAATTATGTTTTCTTTTGAATAAATACATAAATGAGAAACATAACCAACAATGTTATAACTGGTCCAAGAATAAATCCACAAAATGTTAAAATTCCTTATTTTTCTGTTGAAATATCATATGTGCAGATATGTGTAGGCTGTATATATTCTTCTTGTGCTAATGTGGATGCGTGATTCTGCAGATTATATAAATTCAGAAAATTTAAAATAATCAGATCGGATAATTTTGAACATGATCAATCAAGCTTAAAAGTTTCTCAATCGTCATATTGAATTTGTCATAGCACGTTCATCGTATTTTGTAATTTATCGAAACATTCAAGATTTGCTCATTTATGTTTAGTTATAGAACAAATCATATATTGACATTGTAATTTTAAAATTCGTCGTAACTTTATTCACGATTCTCTTAACCTTCTGTAATCAAAATTTCGTTCAAGCAGGAAAAAATGATTATTAGTTAATTGTAGCTATTTTACTCCAATTTAAAACTTGCAAACCTATTAATTGTCGTAAATATGTCATTTGGTATTTTTTCAATTTTTCTGCCATGTTTTGCTATTTTTCAAAGCACGCGAAATAAAGTTTTCATAATGATACGTACAACATCATAGAAAGTTAAACAACAGATTCAACCTGCATTTTTCTCTCAAAACTCGAAGTTAATGTCAGTAAATTTTTCATTTTACGACGAAGAATTCTATTTAACCGCCCGTGCAGGTTTAGGTTTAGGTTACCAAAACTTCATGGTTTCACGAAGAGCGGGAAGTGAATCCCATTAAAACGAAAGTTGTTCGAACAAACGACATTTTTAAATATATTTAATTCGCTAAAATTACTGTTACAAATAATCAGTTATATTAAAGGAAGGGGGAAGGGGGAAGGGGGAAGGGGTTATTCGTGCCAAGGTCAGATTGTTCGCTGAGCACAGTCTGGATTCTGTGTACGCGTGTGAGACTGGTTCTGTGAAAATGTGACATCAGGAACCTGGCACGGTTCGTTTTCGTGTATGAAACTATTAAAAGTCGACAATTAGGGCCGTGCTCGGGGTTTAAACTGTACTTCAGGACGGAAAACCGATACTGTTACTGCTGCTTATAAATTTCGCCCTTATCTGGAAACCACTTTATTTTCGGTACACACATAACGACGATCAAAGTTGACAAAATTGTCACGAGAAAGGAAGTAGGGAGAGAATTTTATGCGTGTTGTAGCGAGAAATATTATGGATTTGTTTGTTGAACGGAAGCAGGAAATGAATTTCGTGAACCGTGTGCCGCAACATTGAGTCCAAATTGCCTAATGAATTGAACGTATAAAGGAAAGAAAGAAACACGAAATACATTTTTGTTGATTGATATCTCGATTTTAATGTCACTCTGTAAGTAGACTGGAATATTTTATTATATTTAATATGAATAGCTAAAAGTGAAAGGAACTCGTTAGGTTTGAAGATTTTGAAGAACTGATAATGTTGCGTGGATGATATCTCGATTTTAATGTCACTCTGTAAGTAGACTGGAATATTTTATTATATTTAATATGAATAGCTAAAAGTGAAAGGAACTCGTTAGGTTTGAAGATTTTGAAGAACTGATAATGTTGCGTGGAAGATAATTATTTTGATATTTTCCGAAATTTCAATGTTGCAACGAGTTATGGAGAGGGTCGAAAAAAATACGTGTGCTTAGTTCAAAGATTAAATAAAACGAATAAAGTTTTGATAACATGAAATTAATTGATTTTCCTTTATGCCATTAGAAACATAATAAGATTAGGTGATTACATAAATTTTTAAATAATGATAAAAATTTTATCAACGTACAATATAATTATTAATCTAAAGTTTTGATAACATGAAATTAATTGATTTTCCTTTATGCCATTAGAAACATAATAAGATTAGGTGATTACATAAATTTTTAAATAATGATAAAAATTTTATCAACGTACAATATAATTATTAATCTAAAATTAAATTCCACTCTAAACAGTCCACTCAGGTATTTAAATTGAGGAACATTTCAAAATATCATGCAGAAGAAATATTCATTTTTATTCAGGCAAATTCATTTTTATTAACATTTCCATTTTTACCTCACTCAATGACTAAGAAATATTTTAACAATATGGAGAATAATTCAATAGACCCGAAAATAAAATTCAGTTGAAAATTAATTGATATTACTCAAACGTCGATCAATACTGTTATTAATATTAGACGTTTCAGATCATTGTATATTATATAATTTCGAATTCAGACGCAAAGTTTTACAAGTTAACAAATTTTCGAGTCGCTCTTTTATAAAAAGCAATAACCTTTAATTGTGTTCATCAAAAGAGAAACGACTCATAGAGCTTATTAAATTACAATAGTACGTATTAGCATTAACTCGTAAACAATGATTTAATTTTCATTAATTTCAAATTAATTACCTTTTGGCTTAATTTCCAAATTACTGAAAAGTCGAGCTGTTCGACTTTCAAGATCGAATAACGATCCAAATATTCATGATCTGATAGAAGATGGTCAAAGCCAAGACGTGACGCTAAAACGTGTCTTTCTCTTCTCTATCTCTTTCTTGATTTTAAGGAAGAAACGAACGAGGAGAAGTAGGTCAGATAGTTCGAGATCTCGATTCTAGTCGGTCGTGGTGCGTCTGTTCGATGAATCACTGATCCTGATGAAATTTATAAATTTGTACGCTTGTTGGCTCTTCTTCGCTCGCATGATAATCCGACTTTCAACTTTGTTAATCGCGAGAAGGGAACGTCGACTAATCTTGACAAACGGAGACAGATATCCTCGAAACTTTGGCGTCAGACTATTCGAACTTTCGAACTGAGATTTTTCGTGAATTCGAGCGTTTAATCGTGTGTTAAAACAGTCTTGAAAATGAATTAATTCTCTCGTTTTTTTTCCTTTTTAAATTTGGATGTTTTTCAAGGTAACACTATTTTATATTAACTCTTTGCACTCTTTAGTTTTGTCGCATGATTTATCAGCAATTCCAAGGTATTTTTATAGTATAGTGAGCATTAAAAAGTATTGTATAAAATATAACGATGTGTAATGGTTATATTTTAAATTTTGTTATGTGTTTGTTATTCCACACATTGCACAAAAAAGCTCTTTGCAACATAAAATGACAAGAAAGGAGTCAATTTTACTCCTTTAGAGTGAATTTCGAAAGGAAAAGAAATTTCCTGATGCATATTTTGTTATGTGTTTGTTATTCCACACATTGCACAAAAAAGCTCTTTGCAACATAAAATGACAAGAAAGGAGTCAATTTTACTCCTTTAGAGTGAATTTCGAAAGGAAAAGAAATTTCCTGATGCATTTTCTAAATTTTCTGGTTCAGGATCATCCTTTATAAATATGAAATACAAATGCACTAAGTGTATCCAATCTTTTAGTCGGTAGTATATTCGAAAAACAAATTTGAAAGGATTCATTGCAGTGAACAATGTTTCAAAAAGAATCTCATATAAATAACAGTCTAATTCCACNAGAATTAATATATTTCTGGATCATTGTAACTAAGTAATAAATATATAAATGATAATAATGTACTAGTCACAACGATATTAGATTAAATATAAGTAATAATAGATAATTATATGGATTAGTACAATTTTCTTCTTGTCATAACTTTGTCCTAAAGTAATGAAGAGGGCGGAAATAGAAAATATTGTGAAAATATAATTTCGAAATATAGACGATACGCAATACCTATACAGTTTTGTATGTTAAATTTCAATTTAACCTAACTACTAAAATACACGAAAGTCACATAAAAATCAACGTATTTACACCAGATAAATTTGAAATGAGCAATTTGAATAATTTTCGTCATATGAAATTCGTCTATTCTTCATTACATTCTTTGCATTTTAATCTTCCCGATACAAGTTATATACTTTTAAAATTAACCGCCGATGGTTCTAGCGTTAAGGAGGAACTTACTCACCATCGTGAGAATGACAATTTCTTTCGCTCGTTTCTTGCAGATCGAAGTTTTTTAGTGGCCAACGCTCAACAGGGGCTATGTCACATAATATACTGTTCGGACGGTTTCTGCCGGCTGACGGGGTTCTCGAGGGCGGAAGTGATGCAGAGACCGGCGATCTGCGAGTTCCTTCATGGGCCAATGACGTCGCCCCATGCGGTCGCAGCCCTCCGCGACGCAACTGTTCGGACGGTTTCTGCCGGCTGACGGGGTTCTCGAGGGCGGAAGTGATGCAGAGACCGGCGATCTGCGAGTTCCTTCATGGGCCAATGACGTCGCCCCATGCGGTCGCAGCCCTCCGCGACGCTCTCGCCGCCGGCGTCGAAAAGCATTTCGAGATCCTTTACTACAGGAAAGACGGTGAGTCACTTTGTTCATCAATTTGTTAATATCCTTCGATGAAATATTAAAGGTTAATATACCGTCCGATGAAGAATTAAAAGTATCGCCAAATTACAACCGAAAAAAATTGTCATTTCTTTCTACTTGCATAGACTTTTTTTCTTTCTACGATGTTTGTACATCGTGCAGCTGTNTGAATAATTGTATACATTAATTATATATTTATAAATCTCAAGACTATTTTATATTTTATTATATTGTATATAAATGTGTGTGTGTGTGTGTGTGTGTGTGTGTGTGTGTGTGTGATTTTAGCACAAGTTGACGTATTTATCCAAAATAAGATTCATTGCAGTGCATACATAAAAACATTACGCTATTTTGATATTATCGTGTAAAAGAAACTGTCTCTTTTTATTGATTAATGCTATCCATATGATGGTCTATTCGTTGTATTATTAACAATAATTTTTTGAAGTCAGGTGAGGCTATCGCTGCAATTAAATGTTGCAATGAATTGGGTACATTGTATACATCGAAGTTACATATACATTATTCTGTTATCCTGATCTTATGTGATATTAGTCAGTAAGATTCTTTTACTATGATAACGCTCAATTGCACGTGTGTAACAGTATGAAACCCTGACTTTTCGCCCACCGATTATATCAAAAATTTGGACAATTCCACCGAATAATGAAACGAACCTTCATGAACTTTATTGGCATAAAGTTGCATAATATTTTTTTTATATGTAGTGTAAATAAATAAATTTGAAGTGATGGATCCCACTTTATTATTTTCTAAATAAATTGTCGTCCGTAATGGGGCAAAATTATTTGGAATAATTTCTTTCGGCAGATTTATAATTTAGATGTCGAAATCCGTCTGAGCTTTCTGAATAACCTAATACATAGAGGCAGACATTGAGGAACACGTGTGGCGAATAACTCCTACGATATTCCTCGCAATAGAAGGATATTTCGTTTTGTCTTCTTTCGGCCTACGAATTTTGCTCACATAAATATCCAAACATAAAATAAAAATAAAATTTTAAAATTTATGAGTGTTAGATTTGTAATAAAATTCCACTTAAGGTCCTTGAGGAATATTTGGAATATAATAATTTCTTAGAAAGAAATGGACAAACATGTGAGATTGCTCGTGAAAATGGCCAAACATAGACATAGAATCTGATTGTAATAACATTAGGTTAATAATAAAATTCAACGTAAGATCCTATTGAAACAATTAAATAATATAATAATTCAAATTTAAAAGGAAGCAATTAAAGCATTCAAGTAAATATACAAGTAAATATACTAGTCATGCACTTTTTCTACACTTTAATACAACGACAATGAGAAGATAATTTTAAATTCATTTTTCACTATAAATATTGCTCAGTTTGTAAAATTAAAGTTAAGCAAGGATTATTTTTTGCATTCAAAAATATTTACATAGAATATTTCTATATAGTTTATTGCAACGAATAGTTTCACCAGCTACTGTATTTGGATAGAATCTAGTCAATTTATTGAAGTTACGAAATCTTTATTACCCCTTCTTAGGAACCTGTGGCTTCAAACAAGACACGAGACATTTAACCAGATTGAAGTTTAATAGACGATTGTTGTAATACGTCGAACATGGATATTTATCGCATTAAACATCCCGTGATCCCATTTAATATGCCCGATAAAGAAGCATTTCTTTATGAAGATGAACGTGTCCGTATGGTTGTATAATTTCTTCGTTTAATACCCGGAAATTAATATTTATTACACCACACCAGCAAGCTATCTCGCAGTGTTCTATCGTTGCAAGATGCATGCTTGACACTAAAATCAGAATCATAATATTATTAGATATAGTGCAATTCTTGTATTTTTGGACCAGAAGTAATATGAAATTTGTTAATTCATTGAGAATTAAGGAATAATTTAATACAAAATTTTTCACACATATGTGCATTAATAAACTGTTTGAAATCAGAAAAATAACAAAAGTGAATGTGAAAACTTATTCTCTTAGCAAGTTCACATATAAGTTCCATATAATTAACTCTCTGTACATTTTAATTTATTTCATTTTGCATTACTTTTCTATTATTAGTTTTCAGATTCTATGAATAACTGATAAATAATTTTAGCTCTTATAAGTAAACGAAATTTTGGTTATAAATTAATCATAGATTAATGAAATGAAACAATGACTCGATTAACTGTCGCGTCCATGAATGTTATAACGTGTTATAGAAGATTTATAAAATTAGGAAATGATGAGCAGAATGTGGATTTTTATGTAAATTCATATTTTCGGAGGCGTGATTGAAAAAATAGAACCTGAATATATTAGATATTTTACTTTGTACATTTCATTTTAGGTATATTTCTTCATATTACACGACACTACTCTATGAAACTTTACACTTTAAAATTTCCTGTAAATTATAAAAATCCGCAATCTAGTTATTACTTTCCACGTGGTAGCAAAATTTTTTCTAATAATTGGCCTTTAGATTAGTAGAACGAAATGTACAGTAAATTAAAAAATCCTCCATGTTCACATCGCATCCAAATTTTCAAGGCTAAAAAGTAAGTAATGTAACATTATTGAGAAACGTGAGATCTAGTATTGAAACAAAGGAAAGTAATTTGTCAGCAATCAAATTAAAAAGAAGAGAGTAACGTAACGATAAACGAGATTAAAAATTTTATGAAGATTATATTTATACGAAAAAACTGGAGAACTTCTACTGAATGTATAAAGTGAACTGTTTAAAAGCTGATTTGGAGAAATCGCATATTTCTCGAGCTAATCGGATTAATTTTTATCTGTCGCAGGCACCAAATTTCTGTGCAGCGAGGTGATAGCACTAATAAGGAGCGAGGTGGACGACATTTGCCTGCAAATCATAAACTTCGAGGATTTGAGCTCGCAACCACCTCCGCAGCCTGCAATTCCGCCCCCAAGCCAGACCAACAACAGGCTCGTCACACGCTGTAAGTTCCAATTTCTTTTTTTCTTCTTCTTCTTCTTCTTCTCCAAGTTTTTCTCGTTTTTCTTTCTTCTTCCTTCCTCTGTCTCTCATCTACCCTCCCTCCCTCCCCTTCTCCCTCGCTGTTTCTCATTTTCCACGTTGGCTCACTCGCCTCGTCGAGAATTTCACCGTAAATTTCACGTGCAATTTGCATTCACGTTGTTGCAGTACATCATGTCGTGCTCCTCCGCGGAACAGTTGGCAAATTAACGCTTAAATAACTCTTTGTTAAGTTTGTTGCTGTATGTCGTTTCGTAATTTTAGAAATA
This sequence comes from Lepidotrigona ventralis hoosana, assembly GCA_002806875.1. Classification (NCBI taxonomy): domain Eukaryota; kingdom Metazoa; phylum Arthropoda; class Insecta; order Hymenoptera; family Apidae; genus Lepidotrigona; species Lepidotrigona ventralis. The sequence goes on from NIPQ01090121.1 coordinate 17,322, forward strand.
TCCAGGAATTTATGACAATTCATCCCCGGAGATTCGAATGATCTTTGCTCGATTTTTGTTTCCCGTTCCAATTGCTTTGGTATTGTTAGTCTCTCATCATTCTCAACATCTTTTACGTTGCTTTTATTAAACAAATTTTACTAACTGTTAAACTTACGCGTACATTTTGCTTCAGTATTTTTTGCCGTGCCATTCGATGAGACATTTGGCAAATTAACGCTTAAATAACTTATTAAGTTTGATTGTTCGAATAGTGTTCTTGCAATTGTTCTTTGAAAGTATCTTTTTAACTCCTGAATTAGAACCACTTAAAGTTCTCAACGTTTTACATTGTTTCTATTAAAGTTGATTACTATTTATTAGTTCAAATAACTTGAACAATTTTATTGATTATTGAAATATTACACGCACACATTCTGATAATTTTGTACATTTTCTAAAAAGAATGATTTTCAATATTTTACACATGTTTAGTAAAATTGGAGTAAAGTTTTATTAAATATGTTACTATACGTGATATATTATTACTTATCTTTATTGATAAGAGAAAATCTCCAAGCCAGAAATTGAAAAATCACTCTAAAATGATAAAAAAACTGACCCTTTGAAATAGATTTTGTATTGTAATTCACAAATCGTGAAAGATAAAAAACAAAGTTTTGAAACAAAAATTATTCCTTCTCGCTATGACTATCATATGGTGAGCCTCATAATTCCATGTAATTGAATATAAAAAACAAATTAAAAACCTTGCACAATTGAAAAACAAAACAGTCGCAACTGACAGAAACTTAGAAGCAAAAGTTTCACGGCCGACTCTGCATTAAAGTTCACGACTGCGGATTCGTAAAAGAAAGAAAGTTCCATGCGTGTCAGATACGTCGTTGCAATGGTAATAGAAACAAAANTCTTACATAATATTAAAAGCATAATAAGACTATTGTCTTTTATTGAAAAATAACGTAAATTTTCAAAATAATACATCAACCTATAATAGACAGAAAATGAATATAATAGAAACATTTCGGATAATTAAGGCTAATATAATGAATTTCATTATTTTTTAATCTTCAGAAACTAAATAATCAATATCGATAAATATTTGTAGATCTTACGCTTTGATCTTATATACTTGAATTTGATCAATTAAAGAACAAAAAATTACTGAGAAGATCAACGAAACTTATACTGGATCTATTAAAAATGGAATAAAATAAAGAGAGAAAAAAGAAAGAGAAATGAGAAAGGTCGTGCAATAGGAAACGAGTCGATGGAAATCGACAGAAAAATTTAATTGGAAAGGAAGAAATAAATACATACGACAGCAGTTTCTGTCGCGATGTTAAAGCTTTTCCTTCTGCGGTTTAATTAAAAATCGTTTGCCAATGATTACAATTTTCGTTCTTCACGGAAACTTCGAATAAATCATAAAAAAAAACACGTACAATCATGTAATGGTATCTGTTTGATTTTCATTTTGGTCTAATGTTTTTACGTCATGTTGCGAATAAGTAAAGATACGTTTATTCACTGTCTTTTCACAAAAATCCACACGTCTTATTAAATGTTTTATTTATAAAATTACACACATAATTTCAAATAAAATAGATTATTTATTGTTTACTATTTTAAAGCCTTGATTATATTGTACAGCTCCTGACCATTGAGTTAGGTTCAGTCACAAATTTTTATATTTAATTCTTTATTTAACTCGTATATTTCTTTCATTTTATTTGGAAAATCATTATAGTTTCTTCGTTGTGACGCTGTTTCTCGTAATCTCTTGTAATAGTCAAATAATCTGCAATCCTGCATATTCTCTATATAAAAAACAAGATTTTTAATGAATCAAAGAAACACATTAGCAACGGAGTATTTCAGAATATTAGCCTAGTAGTCTAATACTTTGATAATTAACGAAACTTTTATAACTTTAATAGCTTTAATAGTTAACAAAGATTTTGTTAATTATTAATGAATCAAAAAAACACATTATTAGTGAAACCTGCTAGTCTAATATTTTAATAATTAACAAAACTTAGAATTAAATTTCGTTCGAACGTTTCTGTCTTTCAGAAAAGTATGTAAAACGATTGAAATGATTTTTCCGAATGATTCTTGGAATTTTATATATAATAGTCAAGTAATTCGCAACCCTCCACATGCTCCATAGAAAAGCAAGATTGCAATCCAAAGGAAACACATTACTAGCGAAATTTTCATTATACTTAATAGTTGATAAAACTTGCAGTTAAATTTCGTTCGAACCTTTCCATCGTAAAACATTGAAGTGATCCAAATGATCGAATGAGCAAAGACTGTACATTAGACAGATTGCAGCTCGTTGCAGAAGGTACTAGTAAAGGTCTAAGCGTCTCGAAAACATTCGCCAAGTGTGTCAAGTGTCAAATACTAAAAGTTTCAAGGTTTCGATAACCATGATGAATCCGTGGATCATCCGCGACATCTTGAAAATTACAACAATTCTTCTCAATTCCTGCCCGTTCCAATGTTGCTCGGTGGTTCTTCCGGTAATTATTAAAACTCGCAGCAAGCGAGTGGGGGTAAACTTCCCCCATGCGAGCGACATTACCGATTCCTTTCCTTGGCCAATTGCAGTGATACACGCGCCGGGGCGACACGCGAGGAAGAGGAGACGCGTGATCACGTTTTATATCTGGAGTGTTGGCGAGACTATTTTTAGTATGACGCCGCAGAACAGTCGTCGGACGTGTGTGTGGCGCGCCTAACGGCTAACCCTGACCTGGTAATAAATATTATACCCCCGTATAGGAAGCTATAGACACCCTCTATCTGCCTCCTTGATAAATTCACCTTCACACAGACGCATTCGGCGCAGGCGAATCAGCTGATGAGCACAAAACCCTGGGAAACGAAATTTTGATTCAATAATACAACAACAATCGTTTTAATAAACGAGCGTGAAGTTGTTTGCGAATGATCCGTCCGTATTGGTATTTCTCTTTTGAGTGAACGACTGAACCAATTACCGCGTGGATCTCGCGTGCAGCCATTTTTCACTACGTTGTTACGTTACTGCTCTTTTGCAGTACCACTCGTTGAACTGCGCGAATGAATTTCGCGATGGTATTTTATTAAACGCAGCAGCCACTGCACTGCCGGTTTTTCTGCATTTGCGTTGTGAAGGTTTGAAAAGTTATAACGCGCAAAAATATTCAAAGTGTGGAGAACCGGGCGCTCGTTTGTCCAGTGAGAGAAATGAATTTTTGATCAAGTCTGTAGAAATTTACGTTTCGCCTAAACATCCGCGATCTATCCAATTAACGATCAAACGAAATCGTTATCATAATCATAAAGTGCCATTAACACTCGTTCATTTCGTAATTCTGCTTACTGAATGATGAATTGTCACGAATTCACGAATATATATATATTTATATACAAATGTAAATTAAATCGCTAGTTATTTGTTAAAAATAACAGTGACGAACTATATCGTTTTATTTTATATTATATATTTTATATTTATATTTATAGTGTTTTTTATACACTGTTATTAATAATAACGAGGAAGGATTTATGCAGAATTTTATTGTTATTGATTCACAGTCACCATATCATCACTCTGCAGGAAAATGTTTATCTTTCCCAATAGAACTATTTTCTCCTTTTCAATATTGCCGACTCTAGCTACTCGTTCTTTCTCGACATTTCTGTTTGTATGATATGATTCACAGTCACCATATCATCACTCTGCAGGAAAATGTTTATCTTTCCCAATAGAACTATTTTCTCCTTTTCAATATTGCCGACTCTAGCTACTCGTTCTTTCTCGACATTTCTGTTTGTATGATCAAATCAAAAGCAGTTGACTGTATTTCGGTACGTGAAGTTCAACGACTCGCGCTTGGCCGGAAATCAAAGAGCTTTCCGACGATCATACAGAGGCTCGTAGAATTCGTGTGTCAACGATCCAATCGTGAAAATCAAAAGCAGTTGACTGTATTTCGGTACGTGAAGTTCAACGACTCGCGCTTGGCCGGAAATCAAAGAGCTTTCCGACGATCATACAGAGGCTCGTAGAATTCGTGTGTCAACGATCCAATCGTGCATGTAACGATAAATCGATAGTTGCCTACCATCTGGCCGTTCTCTATCACTTTTATGCAGTTCGTTATTAACTTTCAATAGCTGACAATTGACTGCAATCCACAAAAATTAATTCTCTGCAATCTCTTTTTTATAGAAATATTTTCGATCCAAGGTAACTTGCGATTAATTAATTTTGTATAATTTTATTGTACACAAAACTTGTATGGATTCACGATAGATTATTCAAAGAATAATCGGTAAATGTTTTTTCCCATACGAAGAGATTTCACAATTTTTAAGATTCACTGTCTGTCCCATTATAGTTGGAAAGATTATTATGTTCCAAGTAACAAGTACTGAGGTATAAGTGCGTAATAAGCACGAAAGTTTTTATTAGTCTTAAATCTAATGGTTGACGAGATATTTTACGATATGTTATTCAAATAATGGAGGTTCGGATGAGGAAGATGTTACTTGAAGGATTGAAGGAAAAATGAAGTTTCTTTTTAAAATCTCCAACTCCTGGTTTTTCCCCGGCTATCATCTTCCTCCGGGATTCTTTCTTCAGAAAATTTAAGGTTTTTCTAGTCCAACATATTCGAAGCGTTAATTTTCCAAGCAAAGTCCGTACTCGCGGTGTCAGTGGAACGCGATTCATGATCCCATTTCCTGTCGTCCCGACGAAAGTTTGTTTAATCCAGCCGGTGACTAACTTCGTTTACGCGTAACTCACTCAAACAGCCCGAGTTCGCTGAGAAAAATATATATTGCAGAAAGTAGAGAGCACGTATAGAACAACGCTCGTAAATTTATAAACGGTGAAACGTACGAACTTGACAGCTTTATGCTTATTGGCTTGTGAGATAATTAGAATTCAATGATTTGAAAGAGAAGTAAGTTCAAATAAACTGCAGATGTTTATGCAAATTCTACCTGTACGCCAAGGTAGAGATTTATTTCTCCACAAGTATTGTATTTTTCATCGTGATATATCTTCGATGTATTATATCTTTCGAATGGTGTAATACATTCTTGCTTACAAATTTTTTAGCATCCGTATTTTTTTAAATGAAATGAACTTCTTTGTTTTACATGAGAAAGAGTATTATAATTATTATTTACAATTATATTTTATTAGTTTTTTGAACAAGAATACAATTATGAGTTTCATCTTTATCAATTATTTGTTACATTTTTTTTCCACTTGTCCATTACCTTAATTAAAATTTCAATAGCTTAAAAACTAACGTTGTAAATAGGACATTTGCTAGATGTGGAAATTAATTTGCCAAATTCTTGATAAATATTAAAGTTTAATATTTTCGAAAACAAAGAAATCTACGAACAAGATTCTATCGATTATGGAGTATGGAGTTTCCCTTTCTTTTCGATTTCATCTTTACATAATAGAATCATCTCTTGTCGTCCATGGTTTCTAGAACACCTATGTTTGTTATTTAGGCTTAACTTACGTAAATAATAATCAGATAAATAATGGCAATTTCTATAGCTTTAAATAATGTCAAATAAGTGAGCGAATTTATCTCTTGTCGTCCATGGTTTCTAGAACACCTATGTTTGTTATTTAGGCTTAACTTACGTAAATAATAATCAGATAAATAATGGCAATTTCTATAGCTTTAAATAATGTCAAATAAGTGAGCGAATTTTGTTTTTATACGTAATTATGAAATGAACTTGTTGTAATAGAAAATTGCCCAGGAGTCGTTACAATGTTGAGAGGGTAGTTTAGTCTCTGAAGGGTTGAATGCATAAACATCCGCAAACGATGGCAAGCTATAAAATTATAAAGTACGCGAGCGCTGGCAATATATGTTTTCTCTGACGCGTAGCAGTTACAATGTTGAGAGGGTAGTTTAGTCTCTGAAGGGTTGAATGCATAAACATCCGCAAACGATGGCAAGCTATAAAATTATAAAGTACGCGAGCGCTGGCAATATATGTTTTCTCTGACGCGTAGCTAGCAGTTTCTACTAACAATCTATTAATAAGATTCAATGACGTTGACTCGAGCAGTCGACAGGGCAAGGGCGTCCTTTCGTGCTGGCCTCTCCAGGACCGGTGTCGTTGGTCCACCGAGGGTCAGGAATCGACCGAGAACCACGACCAACTTACCTCATCGACTTGCTGACGGGACCATCCTCGACGAGGACGCCTCTGAGAACTGGTGAGTTTCTGCAACTTTTTGTTCAATATTTCACCAAACTCATATTCCACTTATTCTCCACGAAAGTCTGCGCATAATATATATTTCAAACATTCGAAGGAAAACAAGAATCTGGAATATATTTCATTTGTAGGCCAATTGATTTGTTAGTCAGTCCATTAAGTACTAAGCGATAGTTCGTGATAATATTATAAACACTTCAATTTCTTGAAAATTCGTAAAATTATAGAATCGTCGGTGGAAATAATGATAAAGAATGTTGAGTGAACCCTTCGAAATTTTATAATTAATTTATTGTACGTATAGTAATTATGTACGAATGTTATTATATAGTATTTTCGATTTATCGATACGTTCTTTTAAACAAATGTCAGTATTCTGGAAATGATATTGAACAATTAATGAAAATCCATAAAATATTCAAAATCCTTCTTTAAATACTTAATATTAAGTATATCGAAGACGGTTGGAGTTAGGGAAGTAAAAGTTTAACCTGTTCAATTTATAATATATTACATAGATCGATAGTCATGGAACTTGTAAATCCACGAATTGAAGTAAAAGATCTCATAGCGGAGAATATATTTTTTGTCATTAATCTCAAAATAATATCGTGGATTGTCAACGATTACACTATTTGATTTTATATTTCTAATTTTACTTGTAATCGCTATAAATTACAAAAATTTACATTTAATTTGTTCTACAAGTCTCAGGCAGTTGCACAATATTTGATTCAAATCTTTCTAATAATTCTCTGCAGATTTTTAAGTTAATTCTAGAGAATTTATAAATTATAATTCTTTACACACAACACCTGTAACATTGTTATATTTCAAGAAAAATTATTAAAACGTTGTAGTATCGGGAATTTAATCGTGGGTTCAGTTTTGTTAGATCAGTATTAGCTGCTAGTTTAATTACAAGTGACAGGTAGCGTTCATTGAGCCGGGTCGAGAATGGGGGATGCGAGGGTGTAAACAAAGATAGTATCGGGAATTTAATCGTGGGTTCAGTTTTGTTAGATCAGTATTAGCTGCTAGTTTAATTACAAGTGACAGGTAGCGTTCATTGAGCCGGGTCGAGAATGGGGGATGCGAGGGTGTAAACAAAGGGTGCGTCAAACATAAGAGAAAGACAATTTTTAAGAGTCATTATTAAAAAGTTGTTGAATTCCTGAAGCTATTTGATAAACTATTAGAAATCGTTTCCAACAATTTTTAAACATTTAATTTAATCTTCAGTGCGTCAAACATAAGAGAAAGACAATTTTTAAGAGTCATTATTAAAAAGTTGTTGAATTCCTGAAGCTATTTGATAAACTATTAGAAATCGTTTCCAACAATTTTTAAACATTTAATTTAATCTTCAATATAATCTAAATTTCATAAATGAAATACTTCAAAGAAAGACATATCTTTCAAACAAACTTTCAACTGAAGTATTCTCCAAATTACACGTAACTTTTGATATAATATTTTCTATCAGTCGTGGTATTTGCAACACTATACGATAACGATCATTTGAAAAGTTACCGAGGCAAGGAGTCAACATGTAGATTGATTTCTCGGTACAAAGCATCCAAACTTCGAAACTAGAAGCGCGTTCTTTTACTTTCCGCGTAGCTGGAAGAAAAATATCTGCGTTCCTTTTTCACTGCGCGTCCCAGTACAAAGCACGACTCAATTTCTCGACAGAAATAATGACGCGTTCAATGGAAAGACTTTGACATTACGTGAAAAATACACGGCCCGGAAATTCGACGCGAGTCTTGCGAGGAAACAGCGCGTGTTGCAGATTTTTCACAAGGAAGCAATACGTGTTAGAATGCTTTCCAGACGATTGCTTGTCGCACGTCAGTATCATTGGCTATTTAAGTATTTTTGTAATTTGTGCAAAATATGAGTATATGAAATGTATATGTGTTCCAGATTTGTTTCAAACTCGACTGATAATTTCGTTATACTGTTAACACTAGAACTACCACACCAGTCATTTGACAACCTGGTCTGACAACTTTATTTTAAAATTCCTACTTCATGCTACATTTTTTCTTTGCAATGATGTAATGACTTTTGCAGGGAGCTAAAGGATTAATATAATGAACTTTAATTTTGTTTTATTCATTTAAAATAAAAGTAATTTTGTATCATGGCTACTTATACCAGTACCAATCATTTTGACTGGTTTTGGTAGAGATAGCTACGTCTCAACTGTCGGTAGTTCTAGTGTTAATGAAATGTCAAAATGTTTTATACAACGCAGATAATATATTCATGAAATTCTAATACTTTCGTGTGTAATCCAATCTTGTCATTCTGTATATAAAATAACTATCGAGTGGCACAATTACAAAATAATTACGAAATTTTCCCTTATCTAACTCGTCCAACGTAAGAATTGATTCACTGTAGTTTGAGTAAGAATTGTATCATTGTAGCTGTGCAAACGATTGCTACGAAAGTTACTCTTCAAACAGTTGTTACGCATCAGTCAGTTAAAATTAGTGTACCATTAATTAAACCTCCGTCCAGAAATTACCAGACACTTGAACTTGACTCTTCGTTAAAAAGCAAAAGCTAATATTTAAAACGTGCATAAAAATCATAAAATAATAAGCTTGAACTTATTTTAAAGCGTGAAGCCTCTATCTTCAGAATCTCTTATTCTGTTTATTATTATTTTTTTTTTTTACATTACTAAATCTACAAATCGACAAATTTGAAGATCCAGGCTTCCCCTTTAAAATTATCTCCATAAAGCTGCCGCACGATTTTATTTTTATCGGTAAATCCGAGGCTCGACGCAATCGGAAGGAGAGTGAAGAGAAACAAATATCCCGTTGAAAGATTTTTTTTTTCCAAAAAAAAGTTGTCAACGAGAAAAATGGCTCGAGTGGCGGTATGTACGTAATCTTAAAACTTCGATTCAAAAGTTACTACCGGTGTCGGCCAGCAACCGGGGCTGCAAGCTGATTTGTCGTGCCGCGGTGACAGAAGCCAATTAAGAAAGTGACGAAGCTGACCTAACTAAGTACACTCGCCTCGTTAATGATACACTGCATTGTTCTTGGACGGGGTTCAGAGCGTAGCCGACAATGAAGCTGGCATTCGGTTGGACCGTTGTGAACGTCGAATGGCCGTTTCGATATCTCGTTAACCCTTACCACCCCATCGCGGTGATTCTTCGATCGATTCTTGGACGGGGTTCAGAGCGTAGCCGACAATGAAGCTGGCATTCGGTTGGACCGTTGTGAACGTCGAATGGCCGTTTCGATATCTCGTTAACCCTTACCACCCCATCGCGGTGATTCTTCGATCGCTCGTCGAACAGAAATCTCAATCGTTTTATGCGACTCGTTGAATTGAATTTTCAACCGTGTTCTTTCGATTGAACGCATCGCCGACGATAGCTTTTCACTGATTAGATTTCCGTGGTAGCTTGATATTCGCGCAAATCTTTCCCTTAATATCTTCGAGTATCCTCGAGTTGATGAAATTTTTGGTATGGTCCTTGTTTAAATTTTGTCAGACAACTCGTATTCAGATCNTCGACCAAAAAAAAAAAAAAAAAAGATAGAAGCGCGAATCACCCTGTATTTTTTTTTTATATCGATAAAATAAAGCGATATATTTCTTTCGTTTCGGAAAGAAAGTATTATCTAGTTTTTCGCGATGACCAGTCGAGTTGAACGTGTGCTATTCATCTAATGGAACGATCGTCTATATTTTCCAGCCCACTAACATGTGGTTCACCTACGATGATGGAATCTTGGGGTTCTGGGAGGACTGGCACACCCCCTCCTGCACTTCCGCCCCCGCCAGCTGGGAGCAACAATGGTGGTGCAACGTCTGCAGCAACCGCAAACGTTGCACAGCCCAGCACAACCGCGCCGATTGCTAGTCCGGAAGGGGTCAGCGACGTAAGTAGTACAGAAAAATCCTTAAAAATAACCGCAGGAGACTGAAGAAAGAATGAGGAAAAATTTCCAATAGAATTCTTTCTGCAGAGAGGTTGCTGAAGGTAATCGAACGTTTAACATGAAAAGTGTAGTGGTGGGCGAAAGAAATTTAAAAATTTACAATAGTAATGTACAATATATAATATATGACATGAATAAATTGGAAGACGCAGTTTTTGAAATTTATCATCAAATTTCAGTATCATTTTCTTTCGATGATTGAACTTGTAAAATTATGTCATTTGTTCCTTGAAAAATTAAGTATATTTCTCTTGCATTTATGTGATGAGGAAACAAAAGAAATTAATAAAAGTTAGAATTGTGATGGACGAAAAAAATGACATGAAATAATCCACAAGTTTATAAAATGGTATGACATTTAACAGGAGCAACGAGTAGATGATAGCTATTAATGTTGATAAAAAAAAAAATGTCTAAAGTATAAAGATTAGTAATTCTCATATATTCTCATATATTTTACATAAAATAAGTGTAATAATAGTATAAAGATTAGTAATTCTCATATATTCTCATATATTTTACATAAAATTTTGAATTTTCTTTTGTCGGCCACTGTGTTTTCTCATTGTTACAGCTTTCAGCTCATAAATTTTATGAAATTTAATGAAATTGAATTATCTAATTGAGAGAACTTACTCTGTGTGTTTTCGCATATTCTGCAGATATTCTCTTCATTTCTACATCCCTAAATTTTCCAAATGGTCTCGCTCGTCGTACATAATTTTATTCCGTCACCTGAAATTTCTCGCGATTGTTGCTTCTGTTTTCTCTTCTTTTCTATTTTAATGAACAGTTATTAGATGTTTCTGGTGTAGAGGAATAATCATATCCGGGAAACGATATGAAAAAAATGTACGAAGGATCGAAATTCCAAGGCGTACGTGTAAAAACGATACGCCGTGTATGCTCGTGTAGCATGAAATCGCAAGGTTACAGCACCATGCAAAGGTCGGCCTAATGGCTCGTATCTAAGTCGTACAATTGGAGAGCGTGTAGAGTCGAGTGCGGGACATCAGGGATGAAACTACTCATCGCGCCTACTCTCCTTCCATCCATTTCAATTTCCACAAGCATCCGCCGATACGATGGTCGGAGATAATGGACGTTGGTCGCGCTATCGAGCCGAGCTAACCGAATCACCGGGACATATCGGTAATATTGTCCATTCCCGCGAGCATCCTCGAATTTTCGAGACTTCGACCGATCCGGTCAACGATCAGTTGACAATACACATTGGACAGTTATGCATTCTTTAATTATTTTTTTTTCTTTTTTCTTATGTTTTTAATTTAGATTAAATGTCACGTTATATTTGAAAGGTGGAGGTGTCGCAATGCTTGCGAACAGAAAACGTAATGTAATTTAAAAGTAAATTGCTACGTAAGACGACGTTTAAATGAAATTGTTCTTTCCATTGGTAAATTGCAGAAAGAAATTCACGACGAGGGAGACTTTTCTAGAAAAGTGACATAATGCGCATATTTAAATTTTTTGTCTCTAATAAACCTCGTAATATTTTCGTTTCGTGTATGGATTATAATCCATCAGTCCGTGATTTTGACAAGTTGCTCATTATTCTCACACTATCCTCTTTCTACTAATTTTCACACACGCTTTATTTCACATCGATCGAGCTTTATTTATATATTGTCATTTAAAAGTAGATTGCACATGTATAACCTCATCGTCCTTCCATCATCCTCCCTTTCGAACGTTATTAACGCTTTATCTTAAAATCGATCGAGTCCATGAATTTTCGTGATTTAATTCTCAATTCGGTATCATTGGAAGATTATAACAATTTTAAGATTTCAAGTTGCTTGTCTTTGGAATTTTCAATTTCGTTAAGTTTAGCTTAATTTTTAATTTGATTTTATCGCTAATTCGAATCACAAAGTACGTAGGATACAAAATGGAATTAAATATTCTAAATTCTAGTGATTCAACGTAAATAATTGTAGTCATGTATAATCCAATCACATTACTTAAGAATTTAAAATAAATTTTTCGACAGAAATATCAACTCGAATATCGAATGAAATTTACTTTATTTAAAATTGAGTTTAAAATCCAGTTTAGGAAAATAAATTTCCATGATAAATAATACAGTAGTATAACTCAATCATTTTGCTTAAGGAATAAAAATCAATTTTCAAAAAGAAATGATATTCTAGTATCATTTATTCGCATATCCAAAACGAATTCATGGATTTTATAATCTAAAAATAAACTTCCGATCAAACTTATTCGAAGATTGGAAATTAATTTTCAGAAAAAATGGCACTCCAACATCGTTTATCGACGTTTCGTTTCAAATCGATCGAGTTCTTCGAAACATTAAATTTTGTAATTTAAAAATGAATTTTTATAATAATTAACACTCGAACTAATTATATTCCTTTGCAAACTTCTTTATTTTTGTTAACAAAATTTCCAGACCTTTCTATAATTATTTAAATTTAATTATTATTAGAGTATGGATTTTTATGCATTAATGGGAAATTTAAGGAGACAGAAATACATACAATATGCAAAAATAAAACACTTAGAATATTTAACAAGAGAAGCAAATTTCAGTTTAAATTCCAGTCTTTAAATTATGTTCGTAAAAATATGAAATCGCCAGAAAAGTGATACAGTTCTCTTTATGCCAATAGCATAAATATACGAATCGATTAATTCAACCAAATATAAAAGGCAACAGTAAAGCAATGCACATTTATGAATCAAGTAAACAATATAATATATGTACTATTTATTTTAAAAGTAAATAATTTTTTTCGAAAAAATTAAGAAAACGAAAAATTTAGTTATAAACAATTTACAATTTATTATCTTAACTCTTTGAGTACATTACTCTTGAGTACCAAAGTTGCCATAAACGTCTAACACCGAATGAGGAGCATATAACAAATTAAAAATGCGTTTAAATGTACTTTATGTATTATTCAATACATTTTAATATATTATCTTTTAATACGTTTATTATCCTTTTAAATATCTATATGCTGTTATTGCTTTGCCATTTACTTCAAACAATTGAAATTTCGTTGCTACGTGGAATCGCATAATCGATGCAAACACTTGACGTGTCTCAAAACAAAAGAAAATAAATGAACTTGGACCACTTTCAAAATAAATGATTCATATTATACGTTTGTCATTCTGATATAGAATCAAGGGGTAGAAAAAGGCACTCGACACTCAACACAAAAAATGAAAATCTTGACATTCTTCATATCTCCAGCATGAAGAGGGCGACATATTGTTTCGTGTATAGATTAAAAGAATCCACATCCATTTACAACACGCTCCCAATATCTTCCGCCATCGTGAACGAGCCTTAGCCTTAAACCATGCCCTCAACCCCGAAGTTCCTTCAGCCTCGGCCCCTCGCCGAACCCCGTGTAAATTCAACCTGATCGCGTGCACCAGCTTCAAAACACGTCCGGTATCGATCGTGTCGCAGAAGTGTACGCGATGCTAACGATATTCCAGCCGGCTGTCACGTGAAACGGAAGTCCGAGTCAAGGGTACATAGCTTGGACTCGATTAATACCTACAGTCAGTCGACGAAGTCTTCGATACGATTTGTCAAATTTTTAATATTTAAAAGAGAGAAATAGGTATCTCGGACGTTTTATGGATCTTGAGTTTGTAACAATCGTCACGGAGAAATGAAGAGTAACGAAGAGTATACTCGTCATACGAAAGAAAATAAAGTATTTCGTAGCGTTTTTATTATGATTTAATGTAAATTTAATTGTAATTGATTTCCAATTAGTATGGAATTTACATTGATTCATTGCTTAGTTCATTGCTAAATGTTACTTATTAATTAATTATTTTGTTATAATTTAATATAATTTAATATAATATAAATAATATTAGATTCAAAGTTTAGTTTAATTCAAGGTGAACTTTATATTCAACGTTTGGCAAATGCACTTTCGATCTCAATTGTGCAGATGTACATTTTCAAAAGTTTCACTGTTAATTTACAATGTTTCTTATTCATATTTTTATATTTCGATTTTTTTTTCCTTATTTTATGAAACAAAAAGAATTTTCAATTTTAACTTTTCAACTGGGGATGACGAGTTATCTCTTATCCACTTTGTATCATATTTTTCTCATCTCTATCATACAATTATGACATATGTTTCCAATCATTTTTGATAACAGAATATGTAGTAAATATTCGTGTTTAAATCCCTTGGGAGACAGCATCTTCCAATTATTATTATATTACACTACAATTATGAATTCAACGCACCATCTTATTGTAACAACTCCAAAAGCAGATGATCGTAACATTAGGCATAACTAAAAGAAATAAGATCACGATATGAAATCGACATATGCGTGATAATAGAATTAGTATGAATCTTACATTTATGAATATAGAAATTCAGTCCATTTATTATCAGTAAGAAAATTTTCAACATTGTGGACATTATTCTTTACCATCATATTTTAGAGTTCCAGACACCAAGGGACAAATTTGAAAAATTAAGTGAGGACAAGGGTCTCTTTCGCGAGATTGTAAAACGTTGTTTGTAATTTTCAGGTGTCCCAAAAGTCCGGAATTTGGGAGGGTGGGAACTTCTCGTCGGCCGGAGGCGCGGAAGGGCCTTCACGAAGTGTATCGCATGCAGCGAGCCTGGACGCGATCTCGAGGAGGGCGGTGAAACCGGAAACGGCGAGGGCACCGTGTCGCAGCCTCACCTGCAGCGTTTGTAAGTAACTACACGTCCGATCCCCTCGATTGCTCGTTCGCTCGTTTCTGTTTTTAGTATGTTTTTTTTTCTCTCTCTCTCGGTATTTCGTGGGTTGCCTCTTGACATAATAGCTCGAGCTTTCTCTGTGGAACGTGGCGGCTTCCTTTTCTCGATCGAGAATATCTTTCAGGTGTTGCATTCGCTCCATGGTATCGTTCTTGTCGTTCTGTCTCGCGACGTTCTGCAGAGCGACGCAGAATGAACAGGAACGGACAGTAACTTTGCTTTCCAACCACGACCTCGACGTTCTCGTTAAATTGTGAACGAGAGTCGATCGTGCGACGAAAGTCTCGAACGATCGTCGATAGCGTATGATTATACGTGCTCATGAAAGTATTGGAACACACGTCGAAACCGTTTTTATGAATATATCGTGTATTTCGTGGGAAAGGTTTTGAAATTTTACTAGTATCACTACACGAGACTCGATTGCAAAGGATGACTGAATTAATAATTCTTCTTTATTAATATGCAATTGTATATATAATTAATTTGACTGAGATTCTACAATTACAAGAGATGAAAGTAGTGTTATAACAAATTATTGCGTAACATTGCCAAATATCTTGGAATTGGATTAATTTTAGTAAACTGTCTAAAATTCTTCCTTCTTTCTTTCGAACAGCGTTTGACATTTCTTTTTACAAATATACGTAATCTTCTGTGGCTACGTGAGTGTACATGAAAATTTGCCACGACTGGTGTTGCAAATACTTCCGTGATCCATTGTAGATTATATATTTCGGCTCGTCTTTTCGCTTTGGCAACAGATTGAAGTTCCACCGAGCCTGTCATTGATGTAAAACGCCTCGAATGCGGATGTACGCGTAGTTGTTGCGGCGAAATTGCAATTAACGATGTAGAACATAATATTGCCGCATGCGATGTTTCGTGTCGCGAATGTTGACAGATAGTGGCCGCGCGTGACCCTCCGTTTGCGAGCCGAAGCTTTCACGTGATGGAATTATCGCTCCCGTTTGTCACGATGCTTCTTTTGCAAGATCTTATAGCCGCTCAGTTGTCCATGCTTCGTAATCGATTCCAAACAAAATAATATTAAATGTGAAATATTTCAACTTTTACCGGCTTTACACAGCTGGTCATAAGCATTCGTCCGCCTACAATAACTTCTACGTACAAACAAGTAATTTATTGAACACTTCCGCTTGGAAGGAACAAGTGTTACATTTGTTTCAGATTTGGAGAAATGAAATAATTTTTTACGCAACAATGAATAAAATATTCTTTATAGGTATACAACTGCATATACACTAATAATATATGAATGTTAGATATACAATGAAATATTTTTTACACAATCTGTAAAATGTTGATTGTATTAACAATTATATTATTGTAAAGAGCACAATTGAACAAATAATTATATAGATTAAAATTGATATAAGCACGGAAATTATTCTTTATTCATAACTGTTATATGTATTATAAGAGAAAATTGAATGAAATATTATAAAAAAATCAAGTTGAAAAAAATCAAGTGTAGTACAAATACTTATGCGGCTATGAATCAGTGTCGAAACGTTCAAGAATTTAGAAGTGAAAATTTTATAATCGATCGAAGTAAATTTAAACTGTCATTGTCAGAGTGAAGAATATTACCGATAGAGTCTCCATTAATATAATTCTCCTCAGTTATATCCTTGAAATCATATTTTAAATAGATGAAATTATAGATAATTAAATTATAGAAACTATAGAAACTATAAAGATAAAATTGTACTGTTGGATGAATTTTAGGACGTTCAATCTCTTTAATATTCTTATAATACACGTGGTGTTTCTCTCATTAATATTCTGCAAAAAATATGTAATTCAGATTGTATTAATGAAAGTATGTATAATACTGAATCTTTAATATTAAATTATATATACTATATTAAAATTTATAATATTGTATTAAATTAAAATTATATACATTATAATTTATATTTTATATATTTTAATATTATAAATTGCACTACATGTAAGAAATATTTCGCTTTCAAATGTAATTGATTTTTATCAATAAGGCCTTTCTTGCATCCAACAGTATAATTACAGAGTTAAAAGATAGTGGAAATCGTTAGTAAAATTTCTTTTCCATGTCTATTCTATTTTCAACATTTTCAGTAATTCCGATATTTAAAAAATATTTCATATTTCTATATATCCATCCCAAAATATCTGTTTGAAAGAGTATATGATTGTCCAGAATTTTTCATTAATAAAATACAACAGAATNTTGATTTTTATCAATAAGGCCTTTCTTGCATCCAACAGTATAATTACAGAGTTAAAAGATAGTGGAAATCGTTAGTAAAATTTCTTTTCCATGTCTATTCTATTTTCAACATTTTCAGTAATTCCGATTTAAAAAATATTTCATACTTCTATATATCCATCCCAAAATATCTGTTTGAAAGAGTATATGATTGTCCAGAATTTTTCATTAATAAAATACAACAGAATTACAACAGAGTTGAAGTGTTAACGTGAAAAGCTATGCTTGAAACAGAAAACAAAATTGTATGAAAGTTAAAAGTTCAGTAATGAAATATATAAGATGTATTTATAAAAAAAAGTCAACTTATTTATAAAAATGAGCAGCTTCGTCTGATCAATGAAATTGTGAATAGTGTTCAGAGGGGATTGAATTAGAAAGGAGGAACTATCGTTCAAGGAACAACAGACGTCGTCTCGCTATCTGTCAACGATCGAGAAAAGCTCGGAAGTCGTAAGATCCGCGTTGCTTTCGCGATGTCTCAGTAAAACGGCGCGAGTTGGCGCCTGTTGACCGAGCGCGCACCCCTATAGTTACTGCTCCCGGAGGTGAGGTTCGAACGAACAGCCCTTCTCAATCATCCTCCACCCCCTCCCCATATTTCTCTTCAGGCATATCACGCGTCGCAAAAATATTCAAATCAGGCCTTCGAAACGCGTACAAGTAAGAACCCTCTCGCGTTTAAAAAAAAAAATAAAAAAAAATAAAAAAAATAAAAAAGAAAAGCAATTTCCAAAAGTCAAACCACAGTGAACGTATTTTAGTAGCGGGCCGAGGGAGCGAACACGTCACCCTCGAGCGACGGCCAGCGACAGTCGATAATCTGACGGAAGGTAAAACAGGATGGTGCAGCGCTGTCTGCTACCCCTTTTGGTTTTCTTCTTTTTAACCGACCGAGCGCCGGGCGAGTTTGCACCCCTTTCTTTACAACTTACCAAGCGCTTGCGGCTTTCTCTTTTTTTGGTCATGAGCTTTTTCCAGAGATAACGTAACCGTTGTCCGATTGAGCTTTCATAGGCCTGTTTTTTCTTTTTTTAATATGTATATATATATATATATA
>NIPQ01090123.1:0-40824 GCA_002806875.1 Lepidotrigona ventralis hoosana
AATATATAACAAAGTAAAAATAAATTTTATATAAGGCTCAATATTTAATTAAAAACAGAAACTAAATAAATTCAATAATATAACATTATACCGCGATTTCAGAAATATTTAAAATATATAAAGAGTGCAGCGCTTTATTGTCAGTCTATGTATTATGCCTTAAAGTGAGTCTAGCGGTTTAAGTGTTAATTTGTACATTCACCATTAGTTTATCATTTATCACTTGACTATTGTACGGAGTAGTACATTTTCACTACAAACATTTCGATATCGAAAGATAGCAAATATGCCGAAACATTTTTGTGAAATTATTGTTCAGAATTTGAAGATTTATGTTAAGTGTAATATGTGTTCTAAGAAATGAAAGTTTAATAAATGTGCTATGAATTTGATTGAACATATGAAAATTCATGATGTATTTAGACATAAGGGAAAAGTTAATATTTATTTTTTGAAAACTATCGCGAAAATATTTTCGACGAAGATATTTCATTAACTTTATTTCAACTACAATGTTCATTTAAATTACAGTTAAAATACTTATATAAAAGTAAATATCTATATTTCACGTAGAAATCTTCTTTCTCTTTCATATAATAATTCTAGAAAATTAAAAATCGATTATTTAATTATAGATTATAAATCGATTTATTATATTAATTATAGAGTATAAATCGATCTTCTATCGATTGGAGAAAAATAGTGGATTCATTGTTTTATTCAAATTCTTCGAAAAGTATTGTCTCCTTAACAGAAAATCATTAAAATCATGGTAATATTGAAAAAAAAATTGTAAATCAATTATTTCTCTTGAATAGCAAATAATAATTGTAATAATGTAACAAATACATATATAAAGTAAGAGGTAATATTATTGTGTCATTTTTAATCGTGTAGTAGTAACTTAATAATTTTTCATATTTCTAATATACGATCGGTATATTTATTCATACGGATTGAAAATGTAATTGTAAACATTAAATATGTTTCATGTCATCTTGACTTTATTTAAGTATTTGTTAAAGTATTCGTAAAAAGTTCACATATTGTGACGTTTGCTTAGGCCCAAAGTTATTGCGGCGTTTCTACATTCGGAAGTTCAATCCCGACATTCTACACCAATACATTTACATTTAGGCAATTTTTTATTAGATCTAAAAACATACGCAGGGTGAAAAATATTATGTAACTGCTTCCAGAATCTTCTAAGAAAAAAAGAGACGATTTGGACTTCTTGTCCGCATGAAGAAATTTATTACCTTATTTTTAATTATAATAAGTCAAAGATAAGGAAAGGAAACACAAATTCATCAACAAAAATTCGATTGCTTTAATACATTTTGTTTTCACAAGTATTTATAAAGGGTTCGAATTAGTGCTTGATCTCATCACTAAATAGATATTGTATTCTATAGGTTTTTTTTAAGCATGATATTTCCTACTATGGTACACAGGATAACGGTAACGAAGCAAAAGTACAATAATAAATACAAATGCATCTTAAGATTTTCATCGAATTAAATATTCTTTTATCTTTTATTCTTTTCTTTCTTTTTATTCTACTCTCCCCTTTAAAAGACTATTTAAATTTCTTATCTAACATAGATCTTTAGTTCATATGTTTCATTTATTTGTCACCTCGTATTCTCAGCTTCATGTTACTTTTTTACATGGCATTTGAGTTTGCCGGAACGGAAAATTTTGTTCGTTAATTAACAATCTTATCTTCCCGGATGATTGCATAGACTGAAGAATCACTTGATATTATTTTCGCGTATAGTTTCTGTGGAAAATTATTTTCCTCTTGTTTGAGTTCCATTTCTACTTATCGCCGCGATTGCCTTTTTTGAAGAAAAATAATTGTGCCTACTGAATGAACCGGAAGGAACGATAACGACTTGGAAAAGTTGCTCACGAAAATTAACTTCCATTTTCAAATATGTTGTCATTCATTTCAAATAGTTTACTTTTTCCAATCTTTTACATAATTCTTGTAGAAATATTTTAGTTTCATTTATATCTTTCGTTTCTTATGATTTTTTTTCAAATTTATTTATTTTTTTTTTTTATAGAAAGTCACGCTAAGCTTGAATGAAAATGCAGGAAGGAACAGTTAATCAACGAAATTTCGTGGAAAATGTTTATATTGTACATTATCGATGCCATTGAAACGATGCTTGCTGAAACAAATTAATTGCTTTTCTTAATTGCTTTTGACTTTTATCGATTTTTCATCAAGCTCCTGAAGGAATTTCAAATAAACGTTTATGAAAAGGAAGACAGCTGAATGTGACGCGTGGCTGACAGAATCATTTCAAATATATTGCCGCTCATTTTGCGCTTAAGTAAGCAAGTCATTCAACTATAAACATATGTAAATTCAGATCAGGGACATTACAATGTACAAAATCTTTTGCACGTAAGACAAAGCTTCCTTTTTTATTTTTTCTGATATGTTATTATCTGAAATTTGACTATATTTGCCTCTTCGTTTTATCATGATTCATCTCTCGAATAAATTCTGAACGTTTATTTTTTCTTTTTTTAACCCTTCAATCGCCTTCTCCAACAAATTAATTACAAATTAATTTGCCACAGTCATTACGAAAGTTAATTGATTAAAACTGGCAAGTCTTTGGTATTAAGAGCAACATTGGTAGTTTTATCGATTTTTAATTTTGCATCCTAAGTGGATACACCTGTATTTAATGACACCCAACTTGGTAGAATTTCTTAAAATTTGGCACACTTCAAGTGGGAAGAACTTTGACTTTGGCGTAGTAAATATTCGTCAGCAACAGGTCTCTATAATACGTGAATCGAAAGAACGAGGTATGAAAGTACGACAAAGCGCTTTCGGCGTAAGCGATATCTGAGTAAGGAGAAACTGGAGAAATCAAAAGATGTCCTATTATTTTCACTTCGATTGGACGAACAGTGAAATCAGCCAAGCGTATTTAGGCACATTCGCGTCGTAAGAATATTCCCGTGATTTCTCGTTTATACGTTACGGGTATTATCGATTTTTTTTTTGTGTATAAACGAATCTATATTGGGACTTATAATTCTCAATTTATATAAATTGGCAGTTTTTCATATGCCTTCCCATATTTCGTAATGTGAAATATTATCGTGGCACGTGACGATGTAAAAATTTCTCCCGATAGATAAACATCGACAAACAGAGGGATGAACGTGACCAAGCATAAAACGAGATGGTAAGAGAGTCGCGGTTCGCGGGATCGAAATTAAACGAACAAGATATAAATCACTTTTTCATCGTTTGCTGGTGATAATGAAAGAACGAACGACTAAGAACGTAATGCGTTCCCGGGCTACGAACCGGTATATGCACCTTACCACTGTCGCTTTCTGACCGAACGACCGATTTTCTATCCTTGTCTTCTTCCCTCCGATCGGCCAATCTGCTTTGATCTTTAAGGATGTTCTTCCGTCGGAACCCGTAGAGGTCGGTCCGCAGCGTGAAGCGCAGTGAAACGACCGCGAATCGTGCATGCGCGACTATCGATGGCGCACGCGCCAGCATCGTGTCTTATATCTATAAGGGCAGCTACCTTTGTCGAGGCCAGTCAGTCCTTGCCCGTTTACGCTCGGGTTACAATTGATCGTTTGCTTTATGACCTTGTTTTCGTGCATTTTTTTTTTTTTTAAAGGTAAGGTAGGAGTTCCGCAAGATCAGGACGGATAACGTGCCACGAAATTGTCTCTAAGTCGCAGCAGAGTGAACGGCTCGTGATTTGTTTTCTGTGAAGTGTCGTCGGTATTGTATTGCGTGCCCGCCACTCGTTTCTCTCGCCAACAGGCAAAACTATCGCTACGGGACAACGATACGATTCAGAATTCGAAAAGGATCTATGCGAGGATGAACGATCTAGTTAATACATCGTTGGTACAAACGGCTCCTTAGAGCCGCGACAACGTATCTCGCCTCCGCAACGTTTCCTCTTCTACTCTGTGAACTAGTTTTGTGGCCATCAACGACAGTCACTTGGGAGTTTCATCATCAGTTACAGAACGTGCCCCTCCACGCTTTCCCAAGATCAACCTGTCAGTCTCTGCACGGATCGTGAATCACAGTATCAAAGGTAAATTGTTAACACGCATCGCATTGACCGATAGATTCTTCTTCCTTCGCAATCCTCATTGATATTTGTAAACGATATGTTACGATACTATTATTTCTACATTATTAATCGATTGAACGTTGCACCATTGAAGAAGATTATTACAAGTGTATTAATTGCAAATTCTAGTAAATAGTAAATATGAATTTGAAAAAAAGGTTGATCAACATTACTTCCCGTTCTACTTGTAACAACTGCGTATAAAGTTAACGTCGTGAAAAGATTCATGGGTTATCAAGATTCGTAATGAAGCGCAGCGCGAGATATGCAAAATGTCGAGGTGTATTTGGATTGAGCATTTTATATGGCACAATATAACTTTGGACTTGAAAGTGAACTGGGATTACGTGGAAGGAATGTTATTAGCGTTTGAATCGTTGATACACGATTAACTGTCATGCTCAGAACGGAAAAATACTTTATTGTTCGATCAATTATTTTCATCCCAATAGGAAGTTCTCATAATGATTTGTGCACATAATACGTTCAATATCCGCAATAATAATTTAATTGATCTCTCTATCGTAACCTATGCTTCCTATACAACGCCGAAACAATGTCAAATTATAATCTATAGATTAATGCTTTCCCAGAATCGATCAAGTAAATTAAATCGGACTTGAAAGCTCAATTCATTCTACCGGATGTGGTTTGCACGAAGCATGATGAACAGACTGTGGCAAATCTCTGGAGTAGAATCGACAAAGGAAATCTCGTTGAAAATTAATTCAAGTCCGATTAAACGGACAGTTTGAGTCTAACGAATGATCCTTTTATCTGTATTTTTTTTAAGAATCTATAACTTATTTCATCGAAACAATTTAATAAATTTAATAAATTGTTGGAACAGAGAGTATAATGCTATAATCGCTATGATTTCGGTTATATACATATATATATAAAAAGAGAGAGAGGGAGAAAGAGGGAGAGATAAGGAAGGAATCGGAGAAAGGGGAAAATCTTGATGGAGAAGACTGCTCTCACGGTGTTGCGGTTCGTTGGCGCGGTTTGATCGAAAGAGTATTTCCTCGGCACACAAGAGAAAAGTTCTTCCAGGAAGATAAACTGCTCTTCCCCCTTAGCGTTCTTCGCTAGGAACTTAGTTGGGCGCGGAAACTTCTGTGAAAGATTCACAAAAGATTTTTTTTTCCTCTGGATGTTGGAATATAATTCAGAGAAGAGCGGGTAAAGTTTTCTCGGTGGAAATTTGAAGCGTACGTGTACAAGGTGCAGCAGCAATTTTCAAGGAATTATTCGGAAGATTAATTATTGCTCGCGAGTTTCCGGCGTTTTCAAGTTGAAAGTAACGAAAACCGAAATCAACCTGATTGCTGGATGTTACACAAAAATGAAATATCAAATGCAACTGCGCGATTTCTCATTCGTTATCATTCAGATTTGATTCACTTTCATTTTCGCGTTTCACTGTATTCGATATTGTATTCACAGCTTAACGGGCTTCAATCATTTCTCGTTTCTTTTTCCTTTTCGCAATTTCTTTCAACCACCGGCTCTCTGTCTGTTTGAATAGACAACATAAGTAGTGCGGATGAAACAATTTCATGCAAATGTTTTCTCTACTGTTTTCTCGATGATGAAATGTTTTCGATCGGTTCATTCTGCTGGAAAATTGGGTCGTTCGATGCTGCTATGATCGACACTGTATCGGCTCTGATAATTAAAAATTCCCGCTGCCAAATTCGACGGAAAAATAATTAGTCTGTGCAAAGTGTTATCGCGCGAGCGAATCTTTTGTCATCTCAATCCCTTGCGAAAAGTAGGTCGAACTTTCGCGGACTTTCGCTTCTTTTCTTTTCCACCATCTCTCTTTCTCTCTCTACGCTGCATCGTTGCGCTACCGGTGGATCGATTCTGGAATTATTAGGTAATTACCGCGGTGCGCCGGGAATAATTTCAGAATCGATTAGAGAAGAGGAAGGGGTCGAGTCGTCTTCCATCGGATCGTTCGTCTAACTTCAATTTCCATCTGACTTTCGCACGACAACTTGTTTTTAAATCATTACTAATAACAATTGTAAATTTACAAACATATGAGTAAATTCGAGAAACTAAAACTAAATTAATCAAAGATAATAGTTATGATATCACAGTTATATAATTTAGCTTATATGCATTACATTTTTATCAATTATAAAACTAAAAGAACAATACTCATGTAAGTTGAAAGTTCAAATACATAACTAAATTGAAGTTCTCAAAATCGTGTTTGTTTCTCTGTTTATACTCTGTTTATACTCTGTTTTATATATCTATATATTACACGATTTGTTCATGTTTCGAGTAAAAGATATCTCTGGAAGATGCGCAGAAATGAAAACGGGATGAAATTTTTCAGATAATCGACGCATCGGCCCATTATCGCGAGGATGACCCAATACGAGACGTGTTTGCAGCCATACTTTTCTTAACATCTCCATCCTGAATTGTGTCATCGAAGAGAAAATACCATCCTGCGAGATCAGAGCACGAAGCATAGATCGACGAACGGGGTGGAGGCGTGATAAAAATAAGGAAAATGGGAGTGCCAGATGTAGAGCAGGCTAAGAGACGATTGCAGGATATTCTTAGGAAAGCACAGAAGCTCGAGATCCCTGCGCAAGAAGTGATCTCGACGCGGACCGCCCAGAAGCTTCTTGCCAGAACGAGGAACGTCCTGGCATGGACGATTTGGATCACGGTTTTTGTTCTTCTGCTCAGTGGTGTGGTCTATGTCCGTTGGCCGACGAAACAAGAAGTCGAGACCATTAGGACTGTCCTTAGGCGAACGGTGAGCCACGAAAATTATTTTTCTCATCCATTACTGCAGCAACTTATTTATATAAATTATAATATCTTTCATTATGTACGAGATCTTTGCTATCGTGGGATTATCGAAGCTTGATAATCGTTAACCGCGATAGTAGAGCAATTATGAAACGTGCGCCTCGGTGGTTCGAGTTCCACTTGAATCGAAGCTTTCCAATACAGAAGTAGCTTATAGGAATGTTACATGTATTTTAAGCAATTGATCTGGCAGAACTTAACGGTGAGAGATACGGTGACACGCTTTAAAATAAAACAATCGCTTCAACGAATGTAATCGTTGATATTTTTAGAAATAATAAAAAAGCTTTCCCGCTAATCGACTTGAAACTGTACTCGTAATATCATTGGCTAATCAATTGAAAAAAATATTGCGAATGATGACCACGTAAGGATCGATTGGTTTTTATTTCTGAATGCTGATTCAATGAGACCAGTATCGAAGTCAATTACTGTTGTTTTTTATTTTTTTATTTACTAATTAGAATTTTCCATGAATCAACTCAATTTTCGCGAATCAATCGCCTAAAATCCCTTTCAATCTCTTCTAATACTACACTGTGTTTTACTTTAATTTACGTTGCGATCAGTCATTATTTACAATTAGATTGTGTCTAATATAATCTTTGCACATATTAATTTACTTTACGATGGCCTAGTGGATCTGTCGAATGTCTATAAAGTTTTTTTTATAAATAAAATAATACAATAAAAATATATTGTGTATATTAATATTTTTATAAATACTTCACAAAATTAAAGAATTAGCAAGTTATAACGGAAATTTTCAATCCTTGAGCTCTTACATTCTTCAACGTGTAGAAGAATCATACGTTTTCTCTGTACTCATAAAGCGTGAAGCTACTTTCAGAATTTATAGTTAATTTTTTCTCATAACATGGTTTATACATCATACTTTAGATAGAAAATTGATAAACGTTTCTCCGGGCATCGTGCAATTTTTTTTCACGGCAGAATTCACTATTTAGAAATTCAAAACTTATAATGATCCCTTCTAATGATCTCGTACGATTCTTTTTCGTTATTTCATTCACCTTTAAATTGAAAGTATGCTGCTGGCATTGGAATAATTCTTGATGTACGTCTACAGAGTTACACAGTTTGGTATTTCATGTGTATTACATGTTTAGTGTTTAATATGACTGTTTAATGTGTGTATGTATTTAGCATATAATTCGTTTTAACACATACGCTGAATACATACTAAGTAAGCAATCTCCTTATACTATACTTTAAGTTATTCCAATGTCGCGGTGCATTTTTCATTTAGAATGCCATAAAATCACGATAAAAAGATCTTTGAAACGAGAAGTCATTAGGTATAGAGAAAAGATTGTCCATTTGTAACGTCATTTTGAGATGAATGTGAAAAAAGAATTTTGAACTCCATGTTGTTTGATTTTGTAAAGCTTCGGGTGAGAGAAAAAGGCAACATCAGTTTCTCACTTCAGTTTATTTTTATAACGAAAAACAGTTTTTTGAAAGAATTAAATTCAAAATAGATTAGTTGTATCAGCATATACATGAATTTGATGGCTTCATTTAGAGTATGCACGTGTGAACGCGGCGAACAAGCATTCATCGTGTTATTAAATGAACTTCAAATTTCGTCAGTTGTACTAGCTCCGAAATTAAAACGGAACGAGTCCAGGGAATAATAAGCGCGCTTGGCGTCCGTCCAAAAGCACAAAACAGCCAAGCTCGTTTTTCTCGCGACACCTTATACGCACGGATTATTTCGTCATGTTCGTTATCTAGTGGCGTGGAGGATTTGTAATTCCATGCCGGAATACGGTACTTAATAGCGTAACGACGAATAATCCTTGTATAACGTGGCTTATGCGTCAACATCATTGACAGACAATACTATTGATAGAGTTATTACTGAAATGCACCCCTCCTATTCGACCTTTCCTATACTAATGTCCTATTTTCGCTGAATTTCACAGATTTACCGGTCTTTTTTCGTGCTAATTTTCATTAAAGAGTTGAAAAGAGAAGGTTTTCGTTTTATCAGAAGATTTTTTTATTTCATCGAACAATATTTCAGTTTTTCTAACAACATCGACATTTTTTAAATTATTTGCGACAATTATCTACGTCTATTCAATAAAATAAAATAAAATATAATAATTAAAAAATTATAAAAAGTATTGGCACGTATCTCTATTTTCCAATGAAGTTCTTTTTTATCCGGTGAACAAGTATTTTAAAAAATAATTAATAAAATTTTAAAATCTATTAATGTAAATTTTACATTTCGACTATGATAAATAAAAAGTGTAAGTTAATAAAAGGGTTAAAACTTAATCAAAATCAAATATTTGACAAAGTTCTGCAATATTTTCTAATTAAAATCTTCTAATTAAATATCTTGTATTAACTTGTATAGAAATGTAATTTCTTCAAACAGCATGTTCATGCGTTCATATTTAACACGCAATTACACGTAACGTATTGAGAGCGAAGTTCAATTTCTTTTTTTTTTTTTAATCATCAATAGTAAAAGAAAATCTGATCTTGTTTCTGAGATTCGGTTACTTGTATTCATAACATCTGTTAGAGTATGGAACGAACCTCTCCTTCGAATGGAAATCTCGTTGCGTTCTAGATTGACGCAGTGCTTCTGTATTTTTGCCGGAGAAAACGTTAATCGACGACATGAAACGAGATTTTTTTTTATCGGCGACATGGAAAGTGATTTCGACGGATTAAGCGAATAGAAGTGAAGATGGAGCAACAGTAGCTGATAGGAGACGAACGCGTACATCCATAAAAAACAATTTGCTTTGTCGATTTGTTTGAAAGTGTTCTGTAACGCAGTTACCGTTCCAATTTATTCGACATCGCTGTGGATTATTAAACGCCTGGAGCGTTGGGCGACGAAAAACGTTTCGCGTTGTCACAGTAGTTCACGATAGGATCGAATAGAATGGAATCTTTCGCTTTACGCGAATTTCATTTCATTTACTTTTAATCAAACAAGTGTGTAACGTAATCATCGTGCTGCTATCTTCATCGCGTGCTGCTGTCGTCATCACGTGGCTAATATTCGCGGAATCTTTTTAATCCCAAAATTAAAATTCATTAAATTAGTAATACGTAAGTATATGTAACAATATGCTTCAATATAAAGTAACAAAAGCTTTAAAACTTTGCTCGAAAATACCAAAGTTGGCTAAATGAACGAAATGAAATTCTTTGGGAGGTGAAAGAACGAATTGCGAGATAAAAACTATCTTTGTGGAAAAGCGATTGCTACGACGCTTCAAACATTATAGTAGCGCAGAAATACACGCTACTCCTATTAGATTACCACCTTGATTGAAATTAGCCACGAAATTTTTCCTTGTGACTTTGACTTCGATGAAATGTTTTCAAACGCGTAAAATTGTACGTTTGGTTCGTGCGAATTAGACATAACATAGATGCAAGGAAAATTTTCCTAACTGATGGAAGGAAGGATGCGGGTGATATGGTAGGATATTTTGCATTCGGTCGAATTGAAAATTTACGCGGAGCGAACATTATTCGTAAATTTGGCCGAGACGGGCGTTACTTCCAAAGTAGCTAACGAACCGGCTTTCGACTTACGAACGCTGTGGTTGGCTGCATGATAATTGCGTTAACTTACTTAATTAGGATCCTGCTCGCTAATCAACTCGAAATCTCTTTTGAAAGGTTGTTCAGTTCCTGCTCTATAGCTTCCTGCATTACACCTTTATTTTCGGCGAACCTTTGAAAAGTTAATTTACCACGGTGTCATTTATCAGCCTCTTGTTCTCGCTATTCTCTGTGTTATTATATTAAATCGACATATACGTTGAAATAATTTAGATACTGCTTATTAATATATTTTCTTTTACTATTTATCACTCATTGTTATCGTTCTATTAAATTTAACACTGTGATTGGCAACTGCGTCTCTGAAAATTTTTTCCACATTTATCTCGAAATACTTTTATCTCTTCGTTTCTTCTGATTCGCAACAATCGCGATCGAATATTTATCTGGAAATTGAGAGATTGGTAACCTGAAAGCGACGTTCCCTGGGGATGATATCTCGAGAGAAAATTTATGTTTTCAGTTGGAGAATAATAATGTTATAT
Source organism: Lepidotrigona ventralis hoosana (assembly GCA_002806875.1). Taxonomy (NCBI): domain Eukaryota; kingdom Metazoa; phylum Arthropoda; class Insecta; order Hymenoptera; family Apidae; genus Lepidotrigona; species Lepidotrigona ventralis. The sequence goes on from NIPQ01090123.1 coordinate 11,099, forward strand.
GGAATGGTGTTGCAGTATCTCACTGATTTTTGTTGTCTCGTGTATATTTATATTTTTCTGTTAAATCGTACACACTTCGTGTCTTTATATTTCGCGAATCATAATCTGCTTTTCAATTCCCTCTCCCCCCTTCGATTATCGATTGATTCTTGAGTTTACAATTTTGTTTCTTCGACTTCTACACTGTCTAATTTTTGAATTTTCTTTTATTGTCAAGCGTCTTCTATTGATCTTTCATTACATTGCGATTGTTGTACTTTATTGTACATATTCCGATCAGAATTGAACGGTTTCCATCACGAAATCATATTCGAGTTTCTATTTTTAATTTGTTGTACGCGTTGTACAATGCATATCTTAGTATCAAATTACTTTCTTAGTTTTCTGTGCAAATAGATTAACAGATAACATTTGTTTAGGCTGCACGAGATTTATTAAAAAATTTATGGAGCAACATAATCGAAATTTTGAATTAATTGTACGATTACGATTAATTTCAAAAATAGGACGCATGAAAGAAAAATGAACGATAGTGATGAACGTGAATGAAATTTACGTACATCTAACAGAAGGATTTCACTTTGATCCGAAGCTTTGTTTATTGATGATAAAGATTTTCGATTAACTGATTAATTAGTCCGCTTATTTCTAGATGTGTGGGCAGAATGTTGACATCATTGTCTACTCGAATGGTGAATTAATTATTGTTGACTTTCGAGGAGTTTGGTCCAGAGGCAAATTCGTACTTCCAAATTTCAATCTTCAACACTGTTCTATGTATTATTTTGTTTTTCATCATTCCTTAACGCCTGTCGAGATTCGAACTTGAAAAACTCGAACAAACTCTAAGACAAAGCAGACCCTACACCATTTTTTGAAAATACAATTTTCCACCTTGGGCAATTCTTTCCTTTCGTTTCTTTTGATTCGACCGCCGGAATGTAGTGGAATGATTCTGAATGCGAACTTTTGAAAATTCGTGTCGATAGATTGTGTGCGTTGAATAGATAGTTGTAATAAATTTTTATTTGATTTTTCTGCCGAGAATATCATCGAACAATTTTCTTTTCCTTTCCCAGATGCAAAGAAATGCATGCACGTGCATTACATCTTTCCGATGTATCTGTTCATACGGAATTTCATAACGTTCATAACGTTCTATTATATCGCCGAAGGTCCAACTTGATTTTTGTCACACTAGCTGGACACAAGATAGGACAAAGTTTCCTGATTCGATTTTGCATTAACGTTGAAATTAATAAAAATTCGCTAAAAGCTGTTGAAAGCTTTTCGATATAGGACGACAAACGTTCCCGAGGCACCGTCGGGGAACGTTAGTATTATCGTCTTTGCGGAAGTTTAGAAAAGAAAGGAACCGAGAAAAACCGAAGAACACGAGCTATCGATTTCCTTGTCACTTCGAAATCACGACCGATTGCACATCGAGTGCTGATAATTCTCGATTTTTCTTTGGCTTTTTTTCAAATCTTCGGATCCAGATTCAAACTAGTCCGTCATGAGTAAAACGCGGATCGAGTTGTCGAGTAACTCGAAGCTAGTTGGAGAGGCTGCTAGCTCTCGAAGTGCTCAATTTCCATGGAAATGGCAACGAAACAGCAGCATCCCTCTTCCTTTTTCGTATTTTTTCTTCTCTTTGTCTTTGTCTTGTCTTTTTTTTTTGGCTTTTCTTTCCTCTTCGCTTTCCCGTTGAAACACGCGCTGTGCGACGAATGCGATCGAATATCCACTCGGACCGTCCTGCTTTCGTCCCACGTCATTTCTTTCGTTCGCTCGACAAGTTTTCATTTGCTCGATTACCATGTGTTGTTTTGTTCACGAAAAAAGCACAGCCCTGTGACAATTTTCAGGTGGAAAACAGAACGTTCTACGTTTGTGTTTTTATCGAGGAAACAGTCGTGCTCCAAGTGGTGCACACAAATACTCACACAATCCATTAAATCGACTATTTTGCGCGTTACCAATGTTTTGATCGATCTACAGGGAAATTTCATTTGTACGAGGAGTCGAGTTGAATCGATTCGCCTTTAATCCACTTGCCTTGAATAGAATATAGTTGAGATGAAATGAGGTAAAAATAAACAATCTATACAGCGTAAATCACCTAACTTGATCATCTTGAATATCTCGTTATTTTTGAAAAAATCTCGTTAACAAAAATTGTTTAGTACATAGAGGTTTATGAGAGGTTTTTTGTAGCTAGAGAAATACAAAGTCATTTCAAGGTCACCTCCACTTGTTTAAATAGAATATTTAACAATATTTTTTGTTCCATTAATCGATGCAGCTCGTTTCTATAAAGAAAAGCATATGTATAACCTATGTATGTTGAAAAAATTGTTAATTTAGTAGATATTTTAAATTTAATTTTATAAAATTACGCATGAAAAACAAGGACAAGGAGGATACTGTCGCTATCTTTCTTTGACTTTTGTACAATAATAGATTTTACAAAATTAAGATAGTTTTTTGATATATGTAGATTGATATTTTTGTTTAGAGAATATCGAGCTGCATCAATCAGTGGAATAAAAAATATATCGTTTCATTTAAAGAAGTAAAGATAATCTTGTGTTTCGGTACAAAGATAACAATTACTGTCACATTATGGCCTCATGTATATTAAATAACAAGGTGTCTTGTTAACAAGGTCCATATCTTCAACAGAGATGTAAAGCAAGGTGATCAAGTTACGTGGTTCATTCTGTATATGTGTGTAGCTCTTGTTAGAGATTTCATTTTTTGTACTTAGTTTTTTTTTTATCCTATAAAAATCTTCGCGTTGATAACATATACCGTTCTACTGTTATCTCATCAACTTGCCTCGATCGTATGTTACGCATAATGAGTTTATCAGTTCAAATTGTTAGCTAATATCGATATTTTGTAAGCAGAAAACGAAAGAAAAGTTTTTCACGACATTGAACGAACTGTCGAGAATGCTCCAAATCGATCGATTGTTCCAAGTAGTGAACACGATATTCGAAGTTTAGGGACAATTAGTTTCGAATATTACGAGAGATCTCTTTTATTTCGCAATCATTGTTATCTATTATAAGCCAGATCTGTTCAACCAGACAGTTCAATTTATAAACTATAATCTTTGAATTTTCTCACGTGAATCAGAATCATCTTACAAACCCAAGCAGATAAAAGGTGAAGGTGCCGTTGTATTTTATGTAACAATATTTACTTGTGATATCTTGGCTTTTCCTTTTTACACAGAGTATTTTGACTGAGAAAGAAATCTTTCTCGCGCAATAGTGAAATATAGAAAGACACAGTCAGGTTACACAATCACGATTCCATTGTGTAAGGTTACGGACGGACCGTGATTGCACAACACCCGCTCGTAAATTTCCTGCTGAAACTGCTTCCTGGTGAAGAAAATCTCTGTTCTAAGAAAACGTTCTTCTAACCAGAGAGTACAACGTTTCTTTCAAACGTCCTTTTCACCTTGCGCTTTACCAGAGTTCCAGTAACTCGCTTTATTATCGAGCTCGAACATCCCTCGCGATTAGATATTTCGGTTAACAACTCGCAATTTTTTTTTTTTTTTTATTAAAATTGTTCATTTTGAAGAAAACATAACGATCACCGCTCTTTTCCAGCGAAGAAATCGCAGCTCGCTGAAAAAAATTTCAACGCATGAGATTATTCCTCCTAGCAGCTTTACAACTATTGCACGTGACCATGGGTGAAACATTTTTCAACGCGCTTCGTTAATTCTCGGATTTCACAAAGCTGTTCTCTGAACTTTGACCAACATGCGAATATATAAAAAATGCGGTGCTCTTCCCGCTTCTTCTTTTCCTTTTTCTTTTTAAATACTCCTTTCTCATTCGTCGAATGCGATACGAAGCAAAAATCCACCGACACGGAAGAAGAGGAAATATTCCTGCAGCGAGATTACTCGTTTTTCACTGTCTCTGTCGTACCGTTCATCGCTGTAAGATGTTGCATTTCGTTCTTTCGCTTTGCCGCGTATTCCCAGTAATTGTTACATTTACGTTGTAATAAATTGGAACTGTCGCGAGCTCCGGGTAACAACAGCGCCGCCCAGGGATTTTATCTTTCGTGCAAGGCACACGGAAAATGTAAACGTTACATAGTACATGAGGAATATTCTTCTTCCGTAGCTTTTCTTGGCCTAGTCTCGTCTCTTCGTTCGTTTCGATTCTCCGGTCAACGATCTAGGAAATCGAGACAAAACGATTCTTCGAATCTGCGACCAGTGAAAATGATCGAGCCGTGATATTTCGAACGCGGAATATGCGAAAGCGGAAAGTTTTAAAGTAACTGATAGCGAGAATATTTCGAAACGAATGTAATTGGGAATGTGATCGAGTCTAATCGAAAAAAGAAACAAAGAAGAGACGGTTAATGAAAGAATATATTTAGTTGATTCTCTGATCAACAATTCAATTCTCGCTCATATTTTTGCTCTTTCTCCCATTCTGTTTCAATTAAACGCGAAGCAAAGTTGGTTGCTACCAGTCGTATTGGAGCGTTGAGCCGCGCGTCACTGGTGAAATTAGGTTTTCCCTGGAAGCGACGGCTTCGCGTTCCAACCAACAATCGTAGTTACTCGCGTGGCGCGACATCGAGCGACACCAGGTGACACCAGGTGACACCAGGCTGCACGTTGCCACGCGTCGAGTCCGCGATTATTTACGTCGCGTGACATATCGCCAGAGAGGAAGCTCGTGGATTTGCCGCGAGTTTCGTAATTGTGCACAATGCACACAATACGCTACAGGCGGCATTATCGCGTTGCAGTTTATAGTTGCTGCTGTTAGTGTCGCGCGTGCCGGCTGTCTGACCACCGACGGACTATTTCCCCTTGTGGCGCTTAATTTTCTTCATTACCGGTCTCGCTTCTAACGTGCATCTCAATCATCATATTGCACTCCATTAATTTACTCCCTTGGCTTAATTTTATCTCTATCAACACGTGTGAACTTATGCTGCGAACTTATACTACAAACAACCACCCAATACGCTAACTGGATGCAATGAAAATCGAGATTCTAGCTAACTTTGTTCGATGAACTATGTTCAATGGTTAGTGAGAATTTTAAAACGAGAGGCACAATCGAAAAGGAAGTGAAAAAAATATATCAAAAATAAAGAATAAAATTTTTTCATTTGTCATCATTTTCAAGAAAATCAAATTTGTAAATTTGCTAGATATATTTGAATTTCGCTAATTTTAGACTGCATACGAGTAACTAATCAATAGAAAAAATAAGTAAAAAATTCAAAGTTAAGAATTAAGCCCTCATTTTCAAGGAAATAGAGTTTAAACATGTTTAATTAAAAATTGTGTATTTGGTAAATTTTTAAATTGAATTTTCCCAAAAAATGAAGTGTCTTGTGAAAAAATTGTATTCTTTTGATTTGATTGTCACAAGTAGAATAATTTCCTATTCATTATTTAGACTTGATTAGTTCAGAATTAGCCAACTTCAAGTACAAAGTACAATTTAATAAATTTTCTTTCAAAGTCTCTTGAAAACAAAATCTTAAATGAAAAAAGTTTATTCTTCGTTTTTGATCAATTCTTTTATGTAGTTTCCTTTTCTTGGTTGTGCTTTCAATACTTACAGACACTCTGTACGTACATACATGTTTGCATAGTGTACATTTGAGAAGTGCATTCAACAAGAAGAAAATTTTCGAACGAACAAGCGAAGTTTCATATTTATTTTCCACGTTTCATGAAATTTCTGTGCGGCTGCCTGTCGACCACGTGCTGCTCGACTAATTTTCTCATTAGAAAGTTCCCTTTGCATTTAAATAAGACGCTTCTCTTCATGTTTCAACAGAAAACACGAGGGGCTACGTGTTTCGTGGAAATATGCATCGCGGTGTGAATAATTGCTCGCTTCGGAGAGAACTTGTAAATTTACAATTTCGCCTATAGAAATTAACGCGTTTCACATTTCGAATTAGCTACTTGATTACACTTGGAAACATTAAAGATAAATTGCGAAAAAGTATTTTCTGTGAATCTCACGTGAAATAACGAATAACCGGTTAAACAGTGAGTCACTTTTAACCGAAATTTTAATCAAAAGAGTCAGTTTTGTAAATTTCCTTTGCGATTTATAAGTTAGCGTATTCAAATCCGAAGATAAAGATAGTCTAGAAAGAATACAATTGATCAATTGGGCCGAACCGCTTGGAAACTTTTCCATGTGTCGATAAAGTTCACTAAAATAACGGGAAAACGGTGGAAAGCTGCGCGCCAATGTATTATTTGTTGTACAGCTGAATCGTTTTACCTCGTGAATTTCAACCTGGTTTTTCGCGTGACTCGAATCGATCGATTCATCAGTCGATCTATCAGAATAATAAACGGCGCTTTAGACGCCGATGTATTATATAGTATATATACGACTACAGCATTCGATATACTTGGTTAATTTGAAAAAAACGTCGAGGCGGTAAAACTTACAAACGCGAATTAATTACTGGTATGTCCGACTTGACAGTTAGATAAACCGAGGTTACCGAATATCAATGCAACCTATAAAGCAATCATCGAATAGTTTTGTCGCGGTGCAGCGAATTGAAATTTATAGGTGTGCATTGATATTGCATTGCTCAATAGACAAACGAACTATTGTAGATTAGAAATTTCAAACATAAAGAATGAAAGAAATTAATACTGTTACTGGTAACTGCATAATTCAATGGAATAAGCACAAAGATGACGGACTTGGAATCTTTATTAGATAAACATTGAGGTGAGATCAAGTACGCAAAAATCAGCTACAGCAATCGACGAAGCGTTCCCTGTTTGCCAAGCCTATTCGTTCCGTTTGTTTTTGGTTTGCGGTGAAACATTCGGATAACCCTGATTACCGCGTCAGTAACGATCATTTCGAACTGTTTGCTCGATAGTTCTGTCCTTCACGAATAGTTTCAGCAAACCGAACTAAGCCAAATGAAACCAAACTAAACCAATGTTGGTCGCTTCGAAAAAGGAGGTCAACGTAGCACGCCTACGAAATCGCACGATGCCGCGACACTTTCCCTGTTCTGTCGACGGATATTAAGTCTTTGTTTAGTTAAACAATATTATTTGTGCAAATCGTAAATCTTTGTTATTTAATTTTTTCTTTTGCCGAAGCTAAACAAGATATTATTTTATATAACGTTGTTGTTCGTTCACGAATCAGTGAACATGGTATTTTCTCTTATTGTTAAATCTAATTCTCAATGATTAGGAATAGTAATAGGATCAAGCATGTATTAATTGTAATCGACACTATATAAACAATGTTGTAGAAGCACTTGTGAGAGCAAAATGTATTGAGATGAATCGAATTCTTGTTTGTCATACGTGAATTTTGTACGAGTACTTTAATAAGTACTTATATTTAAAATAAAATCAAAATTACGTAACATATTCAAACCAAATTATAAGTACATGAGAAATGAGAAATTATTAAGTTAACATGTAATTATTGAAAATGACATAATATTATGTTTTAGTTATATTTTATGTATTCATTACATTACACTTATCTATTATTACAATTGTTATTAAATTACAATTGTTATTCAAAAGAAATAATTGATTCACAATTTTCTTTTACAAATTTTCTATTTTTCTTTTCATAATATTTCCATAATATTTCCCGCTTTTGGGAATATTAATATCAGAGGATAAGCAAATAATTCCTTATAATTTCTGATAAGAGGATATTTGGTGACATTTTCAAACCAGAATGAAAGATAGAAAAAGTTGAAATACAGAAAGATGAGTATGGAGAAAAATACAATCTCCAGTCTATAAATTCGAATCATTTATAAATATTTCCAATGGTACTTTCAAAATTGACACAAAACGCAAGATTTGAAAATTATAGAATAACAGAAACATATTTCTCCATTTCAGTATAACTATAAGAATTCCATCTTTAGAAACGTCAGAACAGATGTACGATGCTACCAACCCTATCATATGTGTGAGAACTAAAAAGAAGCAAATCAATATCACTATTGTGTGCTTCGAATTCTCTAACAAGCAGAATTCTGATTTCGAAAGTTGATTTGAAATAGTACTGCTTGTGAAAATTTCGAATCTTATAAACATTGAACTACTCATGTGTATGCTTTCTAAGCAAGGACCTAAGCAAGGACCTTGCAGGCCCTACTCATTCTAGGGCTCGAAACCAACTTATATAAAATGAATATATTGCAGGTGTATTCATTGAAACATTTTTACTTTCCAGTATAATATTCGGAACATGAAAACGGACCATGAAACAGAATATATTTATCGAATTTGATTGGGATTTCTGAATACATATTGGACTCAATCCCTACTTAGAAAAACTGTTTAAGACCATGAATTGAGCCAACGCCCATATTTAATATTTTGTATATCAGTATGAAAACTGTTAAACAAATATTCAGTAATGTCTGCAGTTTTGATTTAATTTATATGAATTTTTGGAATTCCTTATAGTCAATATATCCACTATCCAATAGTATTTTATTGTTTCTTATTTTCCTTAGTTAAATTGAAAAATCGAATAGTTCGCTTGTGGTTTTTTTTCAGTATCGAATAAACGAATTTTAGAGAAGCTCAAATGTCAAACAACCTTCAACAGCGCTGAAAGGGACGCGCGGTTTTTTCACTTGGCTAATCTTGCATCATCGTTCTTCGCTCGCAAAAATTTTCACACTCTTCACCTTTGTTTCTTTTTTCTCCCCGCCTTTTCAAACTGGTCGATTCACCCCTCGTAAAATTTCTCGCACGAAATGCGGTCCGACTGTGAAACGACTCCGAAAAGTCTGCTCGTATTGTTCGAGCGTCGAACGGTTTGGTATTACTCGTACCCCTACTCTGTTTCGCACCGGTGCATCTGACACAGACTGGACTACTGGTGAAGTTAACTGCCATTAATTATCAGCAGTTCTGCCATCGACTGGTCGCGCTCCACTCCTCTTTCGCCTACTTCCTAGTTTTTCCTTTGGCTAGCATACGCATCCTTATTATGGATTTGTCTAAATATAAACGTACACTGGCATCAACAAGTATTTAATAAATACCTTTAAATATTTGTAAATATATAAGATACATTTTAAACGAAATTCGTTTTTCCAATTTCGATCTCTGATCTCAATTTCAGATAATCATATATAATATACAGATATTTCTCAATTCATTTTAAATTTAACAATGTATTAAATTTCAGTTATAGCAAGGGGCATTGAATTATTTATAATTTCGAAATTATATCAAAAAAATTTAATTAATTTAAAATAATATTTGATATAAATATACCAAATAGAGAATGAATTCAAAGGTATAATGCATATATTGAGAAACTCGACGCAATGATATTAATGAAATGTTGTACATTAAATTATAAATTGTCGGTGTGTTTAATTAAAATGGTCTTTCATGATCGTTAGCTTGGTCATTATCAAAATTTCATCTATTAATAAGTCTATTGGTGTAAGCAATTTTGGAAGTTGGAACATAACGTTGAACAAAACGCGGACGTAAAGCTCAATTAATGGACATTACATATGAAATTGAATGACGTTGATACTTGATTACGCATGGTTGCATATTCGCCAAGTTATCGATAACGAAGCCGGGTAATGTTATCACATTGCTGTTTCGTTTGAAGTTCGGTTTGATTCGGTTCATTTTATGCATGCCCCGACGAGTCATTAAGAATCGCATTCCTCCGCATCCATTTTAAGATTCTTGCGCGGTGCGTAACTATGAAAGGAATCCGTGATAAAGACGGTAGAATGATAATCAGCTGTACATTCTCGGTATAGCTTTCGCAATTTCAGTTCTCACTCAGAACGTTGGCGTTTGACGTAATTGATATTCCACTATTGTCCCTTTGAATGCAAATAATTTCGCCAGCTACTCTTCGATCGATTAAAGTTTATGATAGACAATGAATAATTAAAAGTTAAACGAAAGAGAAAAAGAAAAGACACAAAGTTTATTAGATATTTTGTTCATGTAAACGGAAAACAAGTTGTATTTGGTAGCTAATCGAAATAATCAAACGTAATACATATCGTCCAGAACAGTAGCACTCGCTATTTTTTAAATACTAATTAATATAACAAGCGTCAGAGAAAATAGCGAGACAATCAACAGACTAGGTGATAGATTTGTAACAAAGCCAGACACAATTATGTATATAAATTACATACACACTGTTAAGGAAAGTTTCATTGGCTGCAAGGCGTACATGAGACACGCATGTCATTTGTTATCTTTACGTACTTTTGCCCAAATGTATGGTCCATATTCGGGACTGCGCTGTCGAGGGCTTTGTTGAGGCGTGAAAACAAAGATCGTCCAGATTGTCAAAGGTTTGTGGCGACTTGGAGCTGTTCGGGGCTTATTCCAGGCCATTTCATGGGCACAACCCTTTATTGCGGACCTGAACTCCGGATGGAAATTTTCTCGAACACGAACGAAAGACAGAAGGCCCGACACATTCGGACCATCTCTTGATCAACTATTAACACCGAAGGGAACCATCTCTTGATATTCAGGCGCGCGACAACTATATACAGTCCACTCAAAAACAAAACTATTATCATATATCGTCTCGTATCATTCACCGCGCGCGACACACAAGTCCATCGTTCTGTAACGCGGTCTCAGAGTATGCACCTTTTATTCACGAGCTTTTCACGCAGAAGATGCCTTTTTTTTCGAGTGAAAGACCGCAAGATGCTATGATTTCACAAATTATGAACGAATAATCTTAGACTGCTTGTTCTATTATAATTATAAAGTATATTTTAAAATACAAACTGATATTTTTAAACTTGACATTCATGTATGTTCCTTTGTTTAAGTTTATCAAAAATACAACAAAACGAACGAATTGTATAGTTGTGTAGTTGCGAAAACCATTTCTAGCGTGACTCCCTAGAGACAACGGAGAGCGTGAAGAATGAAACGGGATAGCATTTACGGATGTTTCGCAATTTATGGCCACACGTTGTAGTGATATGTGCATATGTGTGAATCGTGTTTCCTGACTCCTTGCTTCTAAATAATTGAGTTCAGTTATCACTGCGCCGTAGTATTTTTCTTTTTTCCGACCGTGACGTACAACGTTCTTCGAAGCCACTTTCTGTCTCCTTTCTCGAGATAATTGCAACAAATTGCTTTGCCATGATAAAGAAAGGTAATTTAAAGTCGCGATGAGATACACGAGCGGTCACTCGCTGGTATTAGTTTACTCGCATCATAGGTAATTGAACTGACCGTTTATCGTCGCCAAATCGATTAATTCAAGAAAAATTGAATCTTGATCGATTTCGTTTTTGCTTACCAACATTCTTTCAAATTATTCAGCTGATATTTCTCTGCGACGAAAGCGGATACAATAACATCTATGATGAGTTAAATCTTTACAGAACGCGGAAAGATTTCCTAAGAGATAGGTATATTTAAGAAGCGATTCCTAGCTAGATCTAGAAATTTAAATCTATATCTGAGTTTATTCGATAGTATTGTTGTTAGTTTGAAACTTTGTATAGCTAACCTAGTGATATTTTCGAGCGTTGACCGTAACAATTTATCTTTGCTCGTTCGATGACGCAATCAATTTATTTTTTCACTTCTGGCGAAAGGAGATTGTGTTCGCTCGTGATTCAACGTCGAAGTGAGAAACGAGGTGTGTGAAGTCGCAAATGATCCATACGAATGAACTGGTCACGGGATTGCAGCAGACTTGATGAATTCACTGTTGACAAAAAATAACCCACAATGGTAGTTTTATTATTCGGTAATGGCACCTGCCAGACAAAAGTAACCGATAAGATTATGTTTAATATATATACATAGATAGATGTATATCGTTTTTTATTCTCTGTAGCTAACACTATTTATAACAAAATTTCTTTCAACTATCAAATAAAAGTAGAAAATCAACAAAACAAAAAACTAGGTTTATATATTTCGATTGTAATCCTTGTATTCAATGACTCTCCTCTGATCACGATGAACGAAATCCTTGATTTGTAGCCTTGTGATTTCAATACCAACTGACGAAATAAGTGTTTGTACGATCAATAGCACTGTATTTGCGAAGAGCTCTTATAACTTGCTCAAAATAACAGATCTACCGTAGGCAGTTAAACAGAGCCTGCACAGTTGTTATGATAAAAATAGAGATTAATATAAATTGATAAGCGATCCATAAGCGGTTTAGGTTAAGTTTAGGTAAAATATGAGGAAATATGGCACGAAGTTGATACAATTTAGGTATAAATGTAGGATGCATAGGTGCGCGTTTGGCCCAAGAATGCCAGTCGAATATAAACGTGTGTATATATGATAAACAACTGGAACGCGTGTTGTACGTGAAATTCAAAATTCATTTAGCTCGTGAAGCGCATCAGTGTGTCGATACGCGAGGCGTGGAGTTTCTCTCGCGTGCATCGCTGCACATTTATGCAGAGCTTGCAACGAGACAAACTGAGCTCCCTCGGTTGCCTGCCTGCCTGCCTGCCTGTCTACCTGCTACCCTGTTACTCTGCTATCCTGCTATTGCATTGCTGTTACGATATATGGATGCGTACTGACGTTGATTCGATTTTATCCTAAACGAGCAAATCGTTTCATATCACGTTCCGTCGTTCCAACATTTATACAACTTAACAAGAACTACTGGATGCTCCTAGACTTCATTTTTTTTCCTTTCAAGTTTCATTGATTGCCCTTTTATTTTTATATTTTCAGAATCTTTAGATTGTTAACACACTATCATACACTCGGTACTGTGCGTTTTTCCATAAGCAACGTGTAATATATGTAATTTATTTAACTTTTCACTGTGAACAATGCTACATCTGCATTCCCTTTTCAAAAGAAAAGAAAAATATTTCTTTTCATCACTCTTAGAAAATTAACTCTAATTTCTTCTAGAGTAATTGCGTAACGAAAGAACTCAAAATGTGTGCAATTTATTAATTTCATAAAACAATATCATGTAAAGGTTAAAGGTGTTAAAGTTGCCAGTTAATCTGTATTTTCCTCAAGTGATCCGACAAAACGAGTAACGTTTGTTTTAATTGCATAAAAAATGAAAAACAGAGGAATCATTAAACATATTAGAGATAGAGGCAAAATGAGTACGATCACGCAACAGTCAAACAAAACAATGCTGTGGTTCGTTCGTGCTCATGCCTGTTCGCATACTGTCGAGTCATTTTTATCGAACCAACGATCAACAGTTTTGCCAAGAAATTACATTATGTATTTAAATCACGTATATGATGCGATAATCTCGTCGAGTGGATAGAAGATAGAAAGCTAACTTTGCCAGAAAGTATAGTCTCTGTGTTATTCAAATTGNTGAGTACGATCACGCAACAGTCAAACAAAACAATGCTGTGGTTTGTTCGTGCTCATGCCTGTTCGCATACTGTCGAGTCATTTTTATCGAACCAACAATCAACAGTTTTGCCAAGAAATTACATTATGTATTTAAATCACGTATATGATGCGATAATCTCGTCGAGTGGATAGAAGATAGAAAGCTAACTTTGCCAGAAAGTATAGTCTCTGTGTTATTCAAATTGAATAATTTCACAATTTGACAAAACTTTATCAATAAATTATTGATTACAACGACGAAAGAATCATTTAGTCTGATAACGCACAAATATGATTACAGCTGGTATGTTGTAACGCGTCGGTATAATTGGAGAGCGTTATCACAGCTGATGAACTCTCAATTAGTAGGCGTAGATTAGATATTTCGAGGTTTGTGTGAATCGCATATCTATGTGTGCAAATCGTCGCGCGATTCGTAGCCAATTTAACCGGCACGAAATGGCAAAGCATTCGTGTCGGCTCTGATGCTATTGCGTCAGTAACTCGTTAGAAATGGTTGCGATCATGCAAAGGTCAAATCAGCCTCAGTCTTCCATTTTCTTTTCTTCCGAACCGATTCCAAATAATCGATCTCTTGGAATCGAACGTTTTTACAGTTAACAATTAAATTTTAAATGAATGAAAACGAAGATTATTTCGTTCGATTTAACGCAGCCTCAAGGTGTGTGTGTGTGTGTGTGTGTGTGTGTGTGTGTGTGTGTGTGTGTGTGTGTGTATTATATATNTAAGAATTGTGAAATGCACGTACATCACATGGATGTCGTATCAACATATGTTCAAGCAGATCTAGCCGACGAAGTATACATGGAACAGCCCGAATTATTTGTGAAATCCGGAGAAGAAAAGGTTTGTAAGTTGATAAAACCGTTATATGGACTGAAACAATTTGGACGTGCACAAAAAGTTAAATAATTATGTCCTAAAGAAAAGAGTCTATAGCACAGAAGCAGATCCCTGTATATGTTGTTTGGGAAAAATGAAAAAAGGATTGTAATGATTATTTATGTAGACGATATAATATTATAATAGCTTCTGAAAGTTTAGAGAAATTAAATGAAATAAAATGTACATTAAAGATAGAATTTGAAATGACAGACCTGGGAACAATAAAAGAAATTTTGGGTATAAAAATTGAAGGAAATGAAAAGTGACAGGTGGTATTAGACTTTCACAAGAAAAATGTGAGAATGAATTACTTCGCGACAAGCATGTCATCGGGGGAGTGTTGGAATATATATCGATGAATGCTGTAAGATGTATGAGTGTATGATTGTCTTTTGTCGTCAACTAAACAAATGCACTCCGGCTTCGCGTGCAGTTCTCTAGAGGCGTCTTTTAAAACGTATATATATATATATACATTGTATATATATATATATATATACATCTTCATATATTATTACATATTTACATAATATATAAGTTATATATAACTTATACATTATGTAAATAAAAATAAATAAATATATATATATATTTATTTATTGTAAATAGTAGCTTGAAATCTTGATCAATATTCATCGAAATTTGTCAGTAATTCATAAGATTCATAAGATATAATATTTATTTACTGTAAAAATAACTAAAAGTATTTAAGAGAAGCAAACCGAGTGTGCACAGAGATACATTTCCTATAAAGCTATATTTATTATAAGGTTGTCGATTGTCGCGTCTTGGCCAAGGTCTGTGATCCCGAGAAAGGTAGTAAATTTATACGTAAAACTTAAATTTTCATGTTCTTTAAATATCTGAACGTATTCTTTCACCAGCTACACAATATAATAAAAAAATATATTGTATGAAAAAAAAACATCAATGATCTTGAAAAGTGCTTGAAAATTTCTTGAAAAAAAGTGATCTTGAAAAAAATATTCTTACCAGTTATTAGCCTTTTTGGATATCATTCATATTAGGCAAAAAATATTTTTTTTATATCATCACAATTCAAAAAGATATTTAGATAGCTTCATTAAAATGGTGTGTGTGTATGTGTGTGTACATAGCACAATATATAATATATATAATACATAACTAAACATAATACATAATACATAATATATAATATACAATACATAACTAAACAAGGAAACAAGAAAATTCTAAATTATTGCATTTGTTCTTCTTCTGTTGTAATTTTTACATCAATCAAAATACTTTATCTACACGTGCCTTGTGAAACATCAACGAGATAAACTTGAAATAGTGACCAATAATGATTATTACCACTATAATATAATAAAAATAAAAATAAAAGAATAAGCAATAATCTTGTATAAAAGAGGGAAAGTTGCGAATTGTTATTTCGTACAAATTTTAACACGAATGCCAATGTAAACGCGATGTAAACGCAAGCGCAAAAAGACTTCTCTGTTCGATTATCGGTGTAGTACTATATATGTCGAAACGGGAAACGCGTTGCGGTCGAACGCGAATTGATTAAATGAACCGCAACTTGTCATTTTTCAATCGTCAATTAGTCCTGGACTTTCATTGTTCGTAATTTCAATTACGCTGCATTAGCTCCATCGTTGTACATGCACATTTTGGAAAGTTTCGCAGAGAAATGTGACTGAAAAAAGTTATTGAAAATATTAACATTTTTACTCAACATTAGCATTGAAAATACTGCATCCGTACATACATACTTTGTTTACAACAATTTCTCTTCTACGAAAAGCCTTGCCCTCGTTCCGTCTCCACCGATGAGATACTAAAATTTCATGATGCGAAATATTTACAAAGCCATCCGATGCATTATCGATCGCATCGATTCTGAAGAAATCGATGGCTTGTCAGTCGCGGAACACAATCTTTCTTTCTTCTTGGTCGAAAAATTCTCGATCAAAGCCGGAAGAAATAAAGTTTTGTAAGATAAAACTTTTCTTTCAAGAATGTCAGGGGAAAAGGTGAGAGAGGAGGTAAAGGGAAGAGAAAAAGAGAGAGTGTAGAAAAGAAGCTAGAGGAGGGTTAGGGATCGGTGCAGGACGAACCAAATGAAAAATACACGATAGCACAGTTGGGATATACGCGTGCACACACATAGCGAAGCTAGTGCTTCGACTAAACAACCTCGGGGTATAGATTTATAGATGGACGATACCCGCTGGGAAATCAGCATCGTCTGCGCTTTCAACGATCCCGAGCCATTGCTAAAAATGAAAAAGCACAAGTTTTCATTGCCAGCCCAAAGGGTTTCTTTACTCGTTGCCTTACGGTGTCAGGAATTTTTCTGAACCGACGCGACGGAT
This sequence comes from Lepidotrigona ventralis hoosana, assembly GCA_002806875.1. Lineage (NCBI taxonomy): Eukaryota > Metazoa > Arthropoda > Insecta > Hymenoptera > Apidae > Lepidotrigona > Lepidotrigona ventralis. The sequence continues at coordinate 27,776 of NIPQ01090123.1, forward strand.
CGTTTAAACAATATCACCTATGTATAACGCATCAGCTTCGACAAACCTCCGCTCCCGTCGTCACCTTTTCCCGCTGATACACACCAACTTCATTCAATCCTTGGAGATTCGATTAATTTTTTTCATTTGAACCTTTCGAGAGGTTCTATCTATCAACGAACGAATCGGAAGATTGTCAAAAAATTTTCTAGATCCGCGACTATTTTAACATCGCGATAGTTATTTGAGTGGTTTTGACCATCCATCCTATCAATGTAAAAAGTACAAAGTAATATGTGACAATCAATATGTTCTAAATCATTTTTCTCTAGGAAGGATCAATTCTATTCCAATTTCAAAGTGGATCAATCTTACTTTTCAAATGGACCGTAATTTTAAACATAATTTAATTTAATTTATCAATAAGCTAATTTATCAATAAGCTAATAATCAATAAGATAATTTATCAATTTATCAACGACCCTTTATAATAATCACATAACAGTTATGAAAGGAGAAACTCTCTCTACAATATTCGCATGATAATAATCAATAATAATAATCAGAACAAAATATACAAAATTAAATGTTAAAATCAGAACTGAAACGATCGAAAAAATTGATTTCTTAAATTGATGATCAAACCAGAATAGGAATGCAGATGATTACTTTGTTCAATGATTAATTCTGCAACTGGATTAGTCCAGTTAAATTCAGATGTGAAAGATATTAAGTGAAAAACTTTTTGTTAATAGCCTGTGTAACAATCTACTTTACTATTGAGAATTTCAAACAAAAACTTTTTTTTCTTCTCTAGTAAAAAGAACTTAAAGCTATTCATAGCTATAATCATCAAAATAACGAGGATATATCACATTTGTAGCTAAAAATCTCAAGAATTTCTCAAGAAAATCTCAAGAAAACGAGGTGTACTCGAAATGTGATACAATTAAGCCAAGATATAACCTGATTAAAGTTCCTGAATTTCTGAATCAAATCTAGCAACAAAGACTGCTAAATGCAGCAGCTACATGTATAATATCTTCGCTGAGTAAGATAGCTTACAAATTACAATTCACGAATTAAAATGAAGGCTACTAATTTAACTTATATTATTTAATTTATACTTATACATCAAACGATATTTGCTACAAGTCAATCTCATCAGGTTGCATTTACTAAGCTCCATTGGTGGAACACTAATTTTTCAAGCTAACAATACCACAAACATCAATAACGCCAAATATATTTTAGTAGCGATCTTAAGAAATCTAAAATTATCAACATATAACAAGAATTTACTATTATTAAATGATCCAACGATTCATATCGTAAAATATAAAAAGAATAAAAAGTATGGGACCAAGATAGAAATTTTGCAACTTGATCGTTATATCTTTGAATAGTATATTGTATGTTTTCAACCTCTGAATATATAATACCGCAAACATTTAAGTAGATTACCTGCGAAATCGAATCTATAGGGTAAAATCGGAAAGTAAATGGGAGATGGCTCACTTTTTTTAAGGGAATAATTATATCTTAAATATAATCGATATATATATATATATATATATATATATATATATATATTTGTGAAAGTAAATACATATAAATTTATAATATTACATCTTACGCAAAAATCGGATTATATAAGTCAGATGACCCAGATAAAAGGGTTTTTAATTTTGGTCTGTCTTATCCGTATTAAATATATTTCTCAATTTGTTTAAGAAATTTTCTCATAAAGAGTACTTGGTTGAAAATATGAGTTAACTTTTACCTTTTGATTTTCGGACATTGAGATCTGGATGGCGTTTTAAAAACATATTTAGCAAATCATATCCAGCTAATTTTTTCTTATTAAATTTATGTTTTATTTCCAATCTTTGAGTCAAATTAAATAGATCTTACACACTCGTGTGTTGATGTGAAACTACCTTGCAATTTTTTGACGTGAATTTTAAATTTTTCCTCATTTCTCATACTTAGAAATGAAAATATTCTTAAAATTTTCTTTGAATGATCATTATTTTTCATTCGTCTCTTTAACACAAGAATCGAAATATCGCATTTATGCCCATTTTGCTACTTTAAACTGCTTCTATAATATCTAACAATTCTTTATTTGTCTATAATCCTCTATTGTTAAATTTTCTTTTATATTCAGTTGGCATGATTTTCTAAAATAATATTTATTAACTTTATTATACACAATTTTATCATAGGTCAACTCTCTTCTAAAAAAACTGGTGATGACTCATTTGTATTTTTTATGATGGTACGACAATATTTCATTATAAAAATATAATCATAAGCTGTAAACACTATTCGAAAAAATCTTTACTTTTTAGTAAAATATTAGTAGATTATATTGGACTGTCTAGGAAGTTCGTACCGTATAAATATATCAATGTCATTAAGAACATATTATTTGTGTACATATTTTTAAAAGAAACATTTCAATGTATCTTTAGAAAAAATGTTGTTTGAAATAAATTGATTTTTGTCAATTTTTTAGCCTTTTGTAAATGAAAGAAAAGTGCATTTTAAACACTTAATACTTTTCTATTACTGGAAAGGCAAAACATAAGCAACAAATAAGATGTGCTGTTTACGGAGAAAGTGTTGAAAGAATTGTTCGGAAGTAGTTCTCTAAGTTCTAAGTTTATAGCACCTAGAGCAGGTAATTTCGAAAAGAACGCTCTTAAAGACCAAGAAACTGCTCAAGTAGACCCTCTACGAAATATCGAAAACCATCCACAAACATTTAATGAAATTTGTTTACGCAATTCGCTACAATGTATGGGTTTCCGTACAATTTGACCGAGAAAAATTTAATGAATTGCGTATCCATCTCTGATTCGCTGTACACAATGAAGTTTATAGTCCCTAAAGGGATTATAAACTATGAAAACCTGTCGTTTTTGGAGCAATTAGTGACGGATGATGAAAAATGGATCGTTCGCAACAATGTTGAGCAAAAAAGGTTCTGGAATGAGCGAAATGAACCGCCATTAGTTATCTGCAAAGACGATCTTCATCCGAAAGTTGTACTCTGTGTCTGGTGGGATTGGAAAGGAATCTTGTATTATGAGATCCTACCAAACGATCAGTCGATAAATTCAAATAAGTACTGGACGAATTAAAGATATCGATTCAGAAAAAACGTCCAAAGTTAGCTATAGAAAGGGCGTCATGTTCCATCAGGATAATGCCAGACATCATGTCTTTTTGACTACCAGCCAAAAATTGTTGGAGCTTAATTGGAATGTGCTACCCCACCTACAATATTCACCAAACATTACACCTTCAGATTTTCACTTATTCAAGTTTTTGCAAAATTCTCTTAGCCACAAGATTTTCAATTCTTTGATCAATATAAAGAACCGTCTTGAGAAGTTTTTCACCGAGAAACCTGAGAAGGTCGGAAAGAATGGAATCTTCAATAATTGAATAAAGAATACATGTACATATACACAATAAAGAATAAAGACATAACTACATAAAACACTTTTTTAAATACAGTGCAGGAACACCATCATTATTAGGACTCTTATAAATATCTAAATCGTCGATTTCAAATAACATTTCGCTAATATTAATATACAAGTTCAACAGATCAATTAGTAATTATATTGGCTCACTTCATTACATATAGTCACATTAGATCGATCCAAAGTGAATGATGAAGAAATTATCTATATCAATAACTTTAGTTCAATATCATTTTAGAAAGATAGGCCCTCCACAGATCTGTTGTATTCGCAAATTTCCAGAATCTCTTAATCCAATATCATTAACTACGTTGTTGATATTCATAATCAATTCATAGCTTCTTTAGTCAAGATTTTGAATTTTAAACTGATAAAATAAATGGTAGTCCTAAACACTCCAAAAGCTTGTAGCGACAGCTACACCAGCGACATCTGTTTCCCGACAATATCGTAGAGTTCATTTTGGATGAACTTTTGGCACCAGCTTTGTCGCGCTTTAAAACGAGAAAATTAATGAAAAGCGATGTTGTTATGGAGACTTGTTAGGTAGTTGTCAAAGAGATAAAACAAGTTCGTGAATATATATATATAGGAGTTGTTGAACAGAAGAATTAGAATTATATCAGAATTATAACAGAATTATACCAGAATTAGAATCAGAATAGGATTAGAATAACATTACATTACATAAGAGTTATAATTAAAACTAGTATCAGAGAATCAGAACATAAAGAATAAAATAGTGAATATTGTATTGTAGATTCAAAAGTTAAAAGTGTATAAATTTTATTGTTAATAGTATTAAATAATTGTTGTTGAATAAAATATTAATGTAGTATCGAAATTATTAGTATAGTTATATTTTTAGTTATTTTTATTTTTAATAGATGGCCTGTTTGCTGGAGATGCGTGAACGAAAAGTATGAATGTGATGTGAGAAGTACAGCGTTGGCGTTGAGCGCTTTTCTTCTTTGAAAAAAGAAAAGAGTCGAGAGAGTTGTAAAACGGCGTTGAAAGAGTGTGGTCAAAAGAGTGATCATTTTGAGTTGCATAAAAGAATTAATTGTGTCGTTTAAGTTTATTTAAATTATTGTTGTCTGTGTTGTCTATCTTGCTTTTATTATTTGGTTGTTTTGTTTCCGTTTTCTTTAATATTTGATATAATAAATATCATTAAATTATATCTCTACATTAATAATAACAAATCACATAGATAATTTTGTAGTACGGTGAATCGCTAGTTTACCGACCATCGTACCTACAAGCTCTTGAATCTGCGATTGAATTAATTTCTTAAATTTGATCTGGATAATCGATCTATGATAATTATAAAGTAAATTTTATATAAAAAATATCTTATGTAATCATCGAAAGCACTGTATTTAATAGTTTTAATCCGTCGTTTTTGTTTCAGTGTTCTGGAGCAGCTTCGGGCGACTTCTCGGAACGTGTGGCAGCACTTTTACACTCTTCTTCCACTCAAGACGACTGCTAGTCCTCGTCGAGATTTTTGTGAGCTGTCTTATGCTTCTACAATGAAAAAGCCAATGGAAATGTTGAAGAAAGTCGTATCGTGTCATATCGTTGACCAAGCGTTCACAACTTTCAAGCTAATTCGTAAGCTTTAATGCGGTTCGAGATACCAATTCGTATCGTGAGTTAATAATTCCGCGTTGATACTCATACGCGCAAACCATTTGTCCGTGTTCATGATCAGAAATTCTTTTATTCGGAACCTTTCTTTAACTCGGTCGTTTTCGTTCGACGCAAGAATTTTTGAATGTCAGCTTACTTTGATTAAAAAAATTCATTTCCTTTCGAGACTCTTTTCTCGCAGCAAAGATCTAAAAACGTCGTATTTACCAGTAAAGACCGTCTACTGGCTAACACAGCAACACAGTACTCGTTGAAACGCAAAAGCTTTGTTTTTCTTTTTTTTTTTCTTTTTAGTTTATTTCTTAATTATATCACGACGTGAGAGACGAACGCAGAAAGTATCGACGAAACAAAAGTACCTACTTGGAATTCTAGCACTCAAACTCCTGGATAGCTGGCCTCAGATTTGTTAGAGAACGATTGTTACTTCGTAGTGTTAATCACGAGTATTTCGCAAGTTCCATCTTTGATTTAATTTCTAATATTATTTTTCTTCTTTTTTCTTTTGTTGATCAAAGAAGCGCGTTCAAACTAAATCGAAAAAAATGTATTTACTTTGAAAAGAATTTTCTGAAAATTCAAGTATCTTTTTTGAAAATTATATATCATCTGCATTTCTACAGATCAGTCAGCAAGAAAAACGTGTACGTTTTACTCTTTTACCAATGTGTTTAAACAATGTAACGCTCCAGCTTAAAAAAAAGAATAAATGAAAAAGAAAAACGTTCGAGTTCAAAAGAAGGATAAATGAGAAAAAACAAAAGAGCGTATGCATAAGCAATAAAAATGAGTGGTAGGATTGCAGGAACATGGATGAAGGCAAAACGGAGAATTTGAAAGATCAACATAAGAACGGATAAAACGATCTTAGAAATCAAGAAATAGCTGTGAAGTTATCAAAGAGCTAACGCGAATGAGTGGCACGTAGATAACTCGAAGAACTGTTACACTCAAGAGTGGAAGGATGCATTGGAAATAAAACTGTGTGGGGAAAAAATGATGGATAAGACGAAACATGGAAAAAACAAGGAAAGAAAACAAAGAGCCGAGCTCTGAGATAAAAAAAATTAAATGAAATTAAAACGCTTCGAAGGTCAATTGGTGTGATATGAAAAAATTAGCCTAGAAGAAACTAATAAAGTATGAGAGGCAAAGGTATTCATTGGAATATATCATACGACATAGTTATAGATTTATGAAAACAGTTGGTACGGTGATTCATCATAATTAATCATATTGCAGTCAGGTTGTATCGTTTTACATGCGACACATGTCCTTTAACGAGCTTTCGAACTTCCACGTCGAGAAATGGCACGCTATGGAAAAACGTTTGGAAAATCTGCTTTATTCTCTTCAGTCGAATTAACTGCCAGGGAAAAAAAGCTTCTCAATAAAGTTTGTGGTTTTTTCAAATTGCATTCAATTTTTATAATTATTCGCATAAGCGTCAATAACTATACATTTGACGTCTTCGCGAGATAAAATGTAAGGAAGACCTAGGCAAGAAGAACAATTGTGAGAATGTTTCGAAATTTTTATATTTTTATATTTTCAAGCTGTTATTTCGAATATGATATGCATGGGAAAGAATTTGTTCATACTTTGATAATTTAGGATATAAAGTGCAAACTTTATGGAAAAATGTCGGAACTGTGCTTAGAGCTAAACTCTGAGTTTGTTTTTTTTATCTCTGAATCTATAAAACTATATAGAATATGAAAAATGACGCGAATGATATATGAAAGCGAAATGATATACCTGCTATACCATCAACTATAAAGCTATGTATAGTCGGCAATAATATTTTCAGAATTTGAAAGTAAGAATTTTCAAGTGCAATGAAAATTATTCTGCGTTTCTCTCTAATGAAGAAGAAAGCAACAAAAATTCAAAAATAACGCTTATAAATCAATGGCTGATTATAATCTATAGCCATATATCAATAAAATAAACAAAAGATTAGAGGAAGCGTTCGATATTTATCAAAATTATATCGAGATAAACATACAGAAAGAAATAATTTATATATCGTAATTTGGATAAAATTGATACTGATTCTGATCTTCTGATTGATAAACTCTTCAACTTAAGAAATTATAGCCTTATAAGGAAAAAGAAAACGAAAGGATAGAGAAATTTTCTTGAGAAAAGGAAATCATGATTTTGGAAGACAATTATTATGCTTTCCAAGATGTTCGAAGGTTTGGTTATGTTGGCACCTTAAATCAAGACAAAACACAAGTTACGTTTCACGGAAGACAAACGAATATCCTTCCTCTTCTTCAAATAGACCGAGGTGTGCCAAGCTAGAATTCTTTTTTTCTTCATTCTTACCTTTGACTCTCATGATTTTGACTCTCTTTTCTTTTAATCAACCTTTTTCCGCGGACCGTGATATTCCTTCTTCGTCTTTCCATTTATCGTATTTACTTCTATCTTTGCCTTTATCCGCTTTTATTTCTTCTCATTTCAAGCCACGATTCCTGTTTTAATTGGACATTGCAAAAATTTTGTGAAAATCATGAAAGACGCACACGAAAAATAAATTAAAGTGAAAGTAATAAGCTACGCTTTATTTCTTTCGCTTTCTCAATCTTATTTTCATCGAATTCCCCCGAATATCATTGATATCTCTAGCAACAGAACGAACGATTCCTTAGTTAACTGTTTTTGATGTATTGAAGATCCATCAAAATTTCACATTGTACGATCATTAAAAACTCGATAAAATTTCCGTTTTAGACACCAATATGCCTATTTTGGTGCTACTTTTCCAACGTTGTCTGCTCATTCATCTAACAAAATAAATATATTGCCATGAAAATATAAATACACGAATTCTGTGAATAGTGTGTTATAATTTGAATTTAATTGTTATTTTGTACAAATTATTTTTTCGAAATAAGACAAAGATAATTAAATGGCATAGAATATTTTTCGAATGTGGCGAGTTAGCCACGAGAAAAGAGTTTCGAAGATTTACTTGATTTACCCAGGATATATGAGTTTGCGTAAATATATCTATATATACCAGAAATATTTATTACAATAAAATCGAGATTGTTTTGACCTAGCAGGCATAGCAGTGCAAATGCATACATCATATATACGCGCATATGGATTCAGATATGCAAAACTCATATAAATAAAAGCTAAACGTGTAGAAGCGATCGCGTAATGTTATTTCATCAAAACCGGTCGATCAAAATCATTTCTTTCCGACTAATTCATTCTTTCGTTCGTTCCGATGAATTCTTTTCAGAAGAAATCAAGATAGCGTATCTTTCAATATCCGATAGGAATTTATATTTCTGTGAGCAATGAACATTCCTGTAACAAGTTCGATCAAAAACAACGCGAAGAAATTTCAACGGAAACGTATGTACTGATCGTTATTCAGAAAATGGTACTTGAAAGAAACATTCTACATATACATATAGTTTGTGATTAATCATACCTGATATAATCACAAATCAACACTAAAAAAGTTTATGAAAATTCATATTTTTTATAAATAAAACTAAAGAAATGTAACCTACATAAAAACTTGTTTTTCCCTTTAAATATTATATTATAACGAGTAATCTACTTGGGATATTTTATACGTGTCTATATTTCTACATGCGCGTAATGTTTTATATATTTTTCCACATTTAAATTTCCTATAAATGCATAACGCGCGCTTGTTGACCGAAAGTTTCACATTTACAATTAAGATTATATACTGTAAACTGTGAACGTTTATACATAATTTATGGAAAATTTAAAGATGCAAAAATATATAAAATATCCAAAGTATAATACTCATTACAAAATTTAGTGGATGAAACAAATTTCTCTTTACTTTCCATTGCTTTATTTATATTCATAAAATATGAATCTGCATAGATATATATATACAGTCTAGTCATACGGCATCGTGTGATAACGTTTCAAATGCCATTTTCTAACCGACGATATACAATATATATACAAATGTTCATCGATCAACTCGTTTATTAACAAACGATTCGTAGACTAACTGATCTTATTAATTACATCATATACTAACAACTAATAACTAAGCTCTACGATCGACAATTATTCTTAACATTAAGAACGATTAACAAAAGCTAAAGTACAGAATCACGATTAAGAGATAAGTTTGCTCACGAAGCAACTGGTTTCTTCTACTTTTACCTCGACTCCCTTTTCCTGATTCTTTTCTATTTCGTGTTCTTTCTTCCTCGAATTGACGAGCCGACCAAACGCAGCTGGGTTAAGGAGGATCTAGTTAAATTGCTCCTATAAAGTATATCTAACAGCTGTGCGAAAATACACACGGACGGTGCGTGTCCAATTGTTCAAAATTATTTGATAAATTCGAGCAGAATCGTTGTTAAATAACTCGTTTTTCTACCCGATTCCGTGACAGCTCGTCCATTCTATTTATTTCGTACAAAGGCTTATTTATCAAGAATCGTAAAGCAAGCGAAAGAATAGTTATTAAACGGCTATTAAATTAAATTAAATTAAATTAGAAAGGAAAAGAAACAATCATAAAAATTGTTTACTGATCGTGAAGATATTCCTTATTTAATAATCTAGAAAATTTCGTATTATTTACATGGATCGTCAGTTTTCGTTCTCGCCAACCTACCAGGAGACTTGATTTTTTAACATTTCTATCGATAGTACTTGAAAAGTACTGTTCAAGTATACTGTGAAAGTGCATAATCAGAAAGGACCAGTCGAATTGAATAAATATCGAGTCAATACGTCGATCACTTGAACCGATTTGACCGATGCTTTCGTCTTTTAGATTCATCTAGATAATTACATTCAATAATTTATAGAAAATCACCGAAGAGCAATGGAATGATAATAGAGATCATCTGAACGGCAAAATGCGCATCAAGCGTATATTTATATATATATAAATAATTATGTATACACTCGTGTAACGAATGTATACACGTAGCTCGATAAGAACATTCGAATGGAAAAGTATTGTTATAAATAACGTATTGTAAGTTACTATCTGTTGGAACATATCGCACTTACGACCGGTAGAAATAAAGAAAAATGTCGACAGAAATCGACAGAAAAATCACCTCGAAAGAAAGATCGAAAACATTTCATAACGAAACGAGACATATAGCCGATATGATGAGATATGTTTAAAACGAAACTTGTGTAACGAGAATCGAATCGATCGATTAATTAGTTACACTACTTCACAGTAATCATAGTAATAATGGTTTGTAACACGTGAAGTAGTGTAACTAATTAATCGATCAATTCGATTCTCGCATTAACTGAGATTATGAAATTAGCAAGAAGTTTCGTTTAACATGGATCTCATTGCATCGAGAATCACTGCCACTGGATTAGCTAATAACCGTTCAAAAATCGTAAAATCTTTTGTAAATTTTATATCTTTGAAATGAAAATCCTTTCGATCTCCTTTCCTGCGGTCTATTTCGTGAATGATCCAAATCAACGCGGACTTTCACGAGATTTTAATGAAAAAAGAATATTCAAAGAAGAATTCATTTGTTGTCACCTTTGAGTCGATTGTACAGAACTGCGCGTGAAAAATCGAGGAGTGAAAAAAAAAACGTGCGAGTATGTTTGTGTACGTGAGAATGACAAAGAAGAAAAAAAAAAAGAGTGCGATATAGGTACATGCGCGAACGAATGAGAAAAAGATCGAATCGAATGGATGGTTTGTAAATGCAAACACGACGACATCACCAAGTCTCGCGACACAACGAATATAATAAAGAAAAGTTCTTTGTTTTCTACATATTTCATGTGATCGTTATTAACCTTCCTGCTACACGATATCCCATCAAATCGACAATTTTCCACAATTTACATTAAATTCATTCTCCAATATTTTCATTTAACTTCCTGATTGATGCAAAGAGATAAAATTGATTTACATCGTACACAATTTATTTATCATCAGATGTCAAAATATAGGCACAATTTGTTTGTCGCGATAAAATTACCTTGAATTATCTATAACAATTTCATTATCGTCATCGTATTGTCAAAAATACACGTTTTAAGGCATAAATTGAAACGAAAATATTTAAATTAAAATCTGAATATTTTCTCTGGAAATCATTAATTTAATATTGACGTATATTCTATTTACATATTTGCAATATATAGTACATTCAGTTTTTGAGTCTGTTCGGTTCGCATTGTACTGCCGAAAAATAAAAAAATCGCATATTTGCATATTTTAAGTTGTCTCCCGCATCGAATCTTAAATAAAATAAAATGTTCGTGCACGCTTCGGTTCTACCTTTTCTCTGATCTATATTATTTTTTATTTTTCCGCAATTGCATTTTTAACTAAAAGTGAAATGATACAGTCAAACATTGGAATACTTGATTAATGAACAAAGGTAATCATTTAAAGAATACCTAGATGAGTTACTGCAGAGCAATGATCTAGCAGGCTTATATCATATGCTCTATATGTCATATGGCCTATGGCCAGAAGCTTTGTGCTTTCACAAAATTATGATAATAATCCATATAAATACAGCCCGAAAAATAAAGAAAGTCACTCTGTGAAATCTTGAACTTGCGTTCTTATTCTGTCCAACCTCGTCGCGCATCTATTTTTCTTTCTTTTTGTGAACTTCCACCGTGATACTTACAACCATTCAAATTCAAATCTAAATTTAATAAAATACGTTCATATGGCAGGGTAAATAATGTGACAATTATTTGCGATTCAATTACGACGTAATAAAATAAGTGTGATATTCAATATCGATTAGTCGAAATTTGAAAGATTATGCATGTACACGCGCGCGCACGTGTAGATACATATTTTTTAAGCATGCGCAATCTAGTGAAATATAATTTCCCTATATTTTCATGTCCCACATGGGAATAAAATATACGCATCGTGAGAGACCACTCTAGTGTTTTGCTTTGGACAACAGTCGTGAACAGTGTGCGTCACGCTCGATTTTCGATTCAAATCGGTGGTACAATTTTGCTGCTGAAAATTTTCATTGCGAACCTGTTCCTTCATTTTTCCTCTGATTGGAGCGTTCTTATCCAAATTTCCCGTTCTATCGGATAACTTATATCGGATAAAAGCATCAAGCAATTTTATAATTGATCGATCGAAAAGTTCAATTTTCCAGATTCAATCGAAAGAATGACACCACTAATGTAAATATTGAGAATTAAGAAGATTAAAATTTGATTACCACAACCGTAAAAGACTATTACAACTCAAAGGATTAACGACGGAAAATTCATCGAAAGGAAATTAATCTTCACGCGAATACGTGTAGAATTAAAAGTGGACAGCTCATTGAACTACAGTCCTTGAAAATCTAAAATTTCAAGAATTGGTAGAAAGGGAGGAAAGATTGGGAAATACGAAGCAAGAAAGTACGAAGAAAAGTATGTACTCTGCGATAATATGCAAGGTATCGGGAAACCAGCAATTCGTTGTCATAATACTATCAAGCGCATATCTGGTTTGATTTATGAAGAATAAAGAGTAATCTTGAAAGTTTTCTTAGAAAATGTCATTCATGACGCAGTTACGTGTACCTACGGAAAACCGTGACGGTTATAAATGTCATATATGCTCTAAAGATGTACTCTTTATGATTAGAATAATAGCAAAATCATTTTGACTTGCGGTTACCAATATCTACAAACATCCACAAAAAGAATGGCTCAGTAATTATTTCAAACATAAAAAAATTGTAAACTCGATAGATAATAATGCCTGAATCATAGAACTACTTTTTTCTTTTTTTTTTTTTTCTATTTTTCAGATAAATTCCAATATAGTTGCATTTTTTTGTTTTCATAAGCCTTATAATTCATAAATCTCGAAATTTCGATAATTTTCATAATTTTTAAATCTCTTGATAAAACGAAGTTTTC
>NIPQ01090124.1:5429-16769 GCA_002806875.1 Lepidotrigona ventralis hoosana
AAAACGAAAAAAAAAAAAAAAAAAGGAAAAAGAAGACAGACAGAGAATTTCGTAAATTCGTAAATCGATTGCCTATTCATCAGGCGCAGTGCGCTCGAGGTTGTTCCCGTCGTACTTGGCTCGTTTGAATCTCCTCTTGTTTCTTTCAATTACGATAAGTCGAACGGATGGAATGTGGCTGCGTTTACGATTACATCCGGCAGTAAAGGTTCAGTTGGCAAGATCTTTCGCTTGTACAAAATTCATAGAAATAAGCTCCGTCGACACAAACGTCGAGGGAAAGGAAAATTTTCTCGTTTCTTTGTAATCACGGGATTTAACAATCGCGTCGAGAAGAAAATAACTTGCTGCTGTATGAACACGACGCGCGAAATGAAATCTTAACGAGTTATACCGTAAACTTTTGAACTCAACGCACGAAAGTTTTCGACACCAAGCAACGGAAGCTCAATTTTTGTATCATGAGCTTTCATTTCTGATATCGTTTCGCGTTGCTCTCTGTGATTGATTGAAAACAATTGATTTCTCGCACGATTGCTGTTTATTGTGACGACGAAGGAATGTAAAAGTGGAACGAAAAAATGTCCGAAAATGCATACGATAAGTATCGACGCTGGGATACACGATTCCGACAGATGTTGAACGGCGACGATTCGATACGCGACGGCCGAGAAATGCGCGTTCAAAGTTCACTACGGACAAGAAACGAGACGGCAGTATTCTCATGGCGTTGAAAATTATATATATATACATATATAATTATATATACATGTATTCGACACAGTTACACGTTTTCGTTCTACTTTTTAACATTGTGGACAGAAACGTTCCCAGATGTTTTGGTTGTTGCCGCAAGCTACGCTTGTACGAAGGGCCTCTAAACAGGAAAAACCAAGATAACCGCGAATGGATCTCACGCGATGTGAAAAATGAGCAAATTTCATAGAAATCGAAGGGAACGTTTATAATGCTTAATATAACTATACTGGTACCCTTAAAACGCTGATTACCGCTATTTAATGATTCGCCTATAGATTTATTCGCCTTAACGTACGATTTGCCGGAGAGAAGGATCACGGCCGGCCCGGCTGAGCAGAGAAATAAATTAAAAAGAAAAAGGAAACGACGAAACGCTGTCTCAACTGAGAGAAAGAGTGTATTGAATTCACTGTATATGGCGTGTTTTCACTTAAGAAAATCTACAGAACATCCATGTTGAAAGAACGCCGTTTTAAGCATAATTTCATAACAAATACCTTTTCGCGTTGAACCGTAGTAACACAATTTGAAAAAAAAAAAAAAAACAAAAGCTTGGAAAAAGAAGAACATTGCGTTGTCAATTAGTCAACTCAATATATCTTTCTCCAGTTAGAAGTGGAGAAGTCAGACGAGGAAGTCGGACGTTTCGAGAAACGAACATCGAGCTAGAATAGAACTCGACATTCGTTCGCCCGATATACGCTTCCGCTCATCGACGATGGATCTTCTTTGCAAGCAGAATTTCGCCAATCGATTCGACGATTGACTGACGGCGATCCGTCCGATCGATCGATCGATCGATCTCGTTTTAATACACCTTCGAATCGTAATTACGTTCCTAACGTTCACGCGTCATCGATCGTCGATTTTAACATGATCGCTAATTATACATTAGATAACACTCACGGATGATAAAAAATAAATAGCGCGCGGGTTCCTTTAGTTACATATTAGATTACGCGGTTACGACATACACCTTTTTTTGTTCTTTAAAAAATAGTAAAAAACAGTGACTAAGTTTTTTTCGCTTTTTCCACGTCGTTCGGAAAATCGCTTTGTATCACTATATATATATTTATATATATATATGTACTTGTTTCGTACAATTCTCATCCACTTTTTCTCTTTCTCTCTCTCTCTCTCTCTCTCTCTCTCTCTTCATATTTTATATATATATAATATTATATATATATATATAATATCATTACTGTATACATACATATACATTTATATATATAATTTTTTTATTTATAAAAATAACATTCTGGGACTAAAACGTAACGTTCCAAAGCAATGTACAATGAGGAGCTGGCTGGGACGACCGATAAAGGTACTTTAAACCGCGGGCTCTACGTTCCCTCGAGTGGGTATTCCAAGATCTAATTACCGAAACTCGCTCGAAATTGACACGCACGTTCTTTTCGTCTCCGAAACTCGAGGATTCTTTTNTTTTTTTTTTTTTTTTTTTTTTTTTTTTTTTTTTTTTTTTTTCATTTCCATCTGCATCTTCCGATACAGATAATGTCGCAACTTTTACGCGAAAGCAGTCTGACGACTTTAGAAGTAATTCTACGATGCGACCACTAATGTAACGCGATAATGATTAATCGAAGTAAGCGTTGATCGATTATTAAGTAACTTTAGTTTTCTTCTAAACGTTCCGTGGCGAGGTCGACTATCGATCAGCAATCCTGCGATATGTCACTGAACGCTGCTCTCCGGTTTGATGAAAGTCAAGAAAGTTTTGGAAGGGAACACGGGCTTCAGATTCCTTTATCGAGTCGTCGCCGATTCCCTTCGGGGATTCAAATCGAATTCTCGTCGATTCAACACCCGTTAACGAACGATTTTTACGCCCTCGAGGCTTTAAAACCTGTTCCGTTCTCGATCTCGATATGTCTATTATTTTTCAAATAATCCATGGGTGATTTTCGTTAACGAGCAAAGCCAGCGTCGACGAGACGATCGAGGAAAAAGATTTCCTCGATTTCTCAACGCGTCTGAGGACAGGCTTCGAGGATAGTTGGACAATGAACGGGAAGATCGTGAACGAAGAACGCAAGGAAATAATTTGTTCCGATATTATAATCAAGAGCATACGCACGGGTACGATAACTTCCCGTTACGAGTCGTTTACAATTCGCACGTGTTCCTCGAAACCTCGAACTCAATGAGCGTTCTCCTAATAAATCTTAATAACCTAAGAGGACTCGTCACGTTTTATCGTTCTCCGCACGACATCGTATCCTCCGAACTCTATCAGTGAGCCAATCCGAAAAAGCGGCGAGCGCAGCTTCGACGGTACAACGACGATCGATTAACTTCAACAAGAGGTCCATTTTGTTCGAATAATTCACGCTATCGTACACAGATCCTCGACGTTTCGTCACACACTCGCACGGTTCTAGAGCTAGAGAGACGGTAGATACGTCCGTTTCGCGTGGACATTCGCAATTGATTACACGCAACTCTCGAGGAAACAGATACTGGAAACAGAAAAAAGATGCGGGGGGCCATTCTCGCCGATCGACCCGCTTATGGCTAAGAAACGCGACGCGGTCATCAATCTCCTGGCCGACCAATCGCGTTTACGTTTGAGCTAGAGACGCGTTGTCCTCGTTCACAACTCGTGCCTTCATCCGGCTGAACGTAGCTCGAGACGTAGCTCCGGAGTTGTTCCGGAATTCGTGGCTTTCCTCAGGAACGAACCACCACGTCTCGTCGACGATCTCTCTGACTTCGTCGATCGTCGATCAAAAACGCCGTTCCATAACATTTCACGAACGACCATGCGTTCCTTCGATCGTTCCTTCGTCGATGGCCACGAGACGCGGCGTCTCGACATCGAGAAACGCATCCATCGTCCTCGTGCAGGAAGACGAAGAGGACGACAACATCCCGCAACATCGGGCTGCAACATTCTAACACTCGCTGTAAGAAGGCGGTGGCATTCCGCGGCCTGTGTACATGTCCGTCTGCGGCTGCAGATGACAGACGACTGTGTGCCCGTCTAGAACTGCGACTGTTCTCGACTGATCCGGCTGAGGCGGTATACCGAAACTGGCCGGAAGTCGTGGCAGTTCGCCACGCTCGTACCATGCTTGCTGCTTTCGTAATTTCTCCCAGCAAGTGTTGAGGGTCCTCTCGAACGCTGGACTGTATTCTGACGCGTCGCAATGGATATTTCCTCCGCCACCGCCGCCGCCGCCGCCGCCGCGGTCTGTTAACGTTTGCCCGTAATGCACCAGATTTCTGTCGGTAGCTGGCGAGTATGGTATCAGCGGTCTGTGATCTCCGTAACTTCTCGACGATTGTCTGCTCATGTCGCTCTGTCTTCTGCCGTCCTCGTCAGACATGTCCGACACTTGGATTTCGCCGCCTCCACCGCCTCCGCCTCCGCCGCCGCCGCCGCCGCCGCCGCCACGCTCGATCTCTTCGTAAACTGGTTCGTCCTCGTTCGTTAGATCCCGCGGAAGGTGCACGTGTTGACCGTGATGGGCATGCAGTTGATGATGTCCCGGCCCGTTGGCACGACCGTCCATGATCTCCGTATATTTATGCTTGTATGGCATCGCAATCCTTCGGCCACCGCCGCAGCCCCCTGTGGTCCTGTTGCCGCTGATCTCGTTGCTCTCGTTCATTCCTCTCGTCGCGCCGCGATTTCGTCCGGAGTGTCCCAGGGTCAGTGTGTTGTGCGTCCTAGGCGAGTCCTCTTGCTCGGAGCCACCGTGGCCGGAATCACGGGAATACGATTTAAAAGAAATGTTCTGCAGGAGAGACAGATTCGTTTAAGTAACTGCGGCCAATTGACGGGACAAGGAGTGTATGATTTGATGAAAGATGAAAAATGGCTTGGTGTGTGACCTGCTTGGTATGTACGAGGGAGGATTGCGCGAGTGCGCGAACGACGATCCTTGTGATTTCTTGGACGTTCTCTAAAATTAAATTTCAAATTAGACAACTGGAGAGGGAGAGTTTCTAGCTTTTAGAAACGGAAGGATCTCGTTCGCGCGATACCTGCGAATTATAAGTAAGGGTGGGATGAGCGAGTCTCACCGAGGATTTACTTCGATGACCTCTTCGGGAACGTTCTCAAAAAAAATCCGTACGAGCTCGCATGCATAGTCGGAGGAACGAGCGAGAAGATCCGTTACGTGCTATATGACGGTATGTACAAAGGCTATGATCATGAGGGGCACGTTTATGGTATCATTCTGTCACTACTGAACGAAAACGTAAAACACACACAACGAGCTACGCGACCCGTGCGAAAAAGTAAAGACGTTCATCTTCGACAAAACTGAATACGGTCTGTGTTTTTGAGTGTACATTCTCTGCGATCATCGTCGAAGTGGCGACCACGTGAACATTCACTTTTGAAGTTCGATAACTACATATTCAGAACGTCATCTTTTAATTTTCTTCGAACCGCGTTCTTTCACCGATCAACTTCAAAATAGAGATTGTCGCGAGGTTTCGACAACGAAATGATCGCAATCAAACGAAAAAAAAAAACAAAAACAAAAACAAACCAAAAAAAAAAGAAACGAAAACGGGTAAAAATGACGGAAACGCAAGCTCTTATCCGACGAACATGTTTTCACCGGAAACGATTTTCCCCACACCTCCATGCGGTTTCGAAGCATCGGGTCTGGTCGAGCCACGAGGTGTCCTCTAAGTGTGCAAAATGTGTCTCTAGGTGCTTGTCAAATAAAGGCCGAGGAAACATAAAAGTAATGGGGAAAACGTATTGGAAAAACTAAGTAAGAGAATGAAATTCAACAAAAAGACCGTGGCACACCATGCAGTCAATTAGAGAAACAATTGGCAGAAGAACATAGTGAGAGAAAGGAAAAGATCGATCGAAACAATACACGACACGAGCGAGCGAGCGAGTGAGCGAGCTTTTTTTCTTAGCTGCGGTGAGTTAGTTACCTTCCACATGAGGTTTTTGTTAAGGTGGCCCCAAGTGGCAGTGGCAGATTTGGGGATATTGGGAGCTGAGGGTAAGAAGGCGTGACGGGCGTACGGCAGGGTGGCCACGATATGAGCCTCTGTTGGAGAGGATTCACGTGGCACTGTTACTGCCGGCTGCCTATCGACAATCGCCCAGCTTCGACCGGACGCCAAGTACTGGAAAAATCGAACCATTCGCCGTTCCCTCTTAACCCTTCGTTTACTGATACGCAAGGGGATGGATCAAGTGTGTTGTGTCTTCTTACGTGGATACGTAGTGTATACGTGTGAATCGAGCGTTTAGGGGCGACGATGTCGTTTGAAGTATTTCCTGACAGGATCGTGTATTTGTGACACGATCTGATGTAATTCGACTGTTGATGTAATATCCGTTGTCACATTCCGATTGAAAATTACGGAACGGATCGAAGTCTAGTAGACGTGGATCTGTCGATACTTAATATTGTCGAATTTACGGATAGCGGATAGATTGAACATCGGAGATACATCTGAGAAGTTATCGCTGTTGATTCAACATCGTTTCGACACGTTTCGATTACAAAGGTAACACACAGTTTACCAGTAAACAAAGGGTTAACTCGAATCTCACGAAACCTTGTGCAAAACACCTTGCTCCGTAATNAGGGTTAACTCGAATCTCACGAAACCTTGTGCAAAACACCTTGCTCCGTAATTGCCCCCCTCCCCCCCCCTCCCTCTCCCCGCCCTTCTATAATCTCGACAAAATTCCACACGTTCTCCACCATCGGGAACTTTCTTCATTCCGGCGAGTTCTCTTCGAAACTAATTAACCCGGCAACGGTAGGGGTTGCTCGTGACAAATACGGGCCGGTGCGATCGTTCTCGTCGCGAGGAGGGAAGGATTAACCGGATCTCGTCTGACACGGTTTAAAAAGGGCCTCCAACCCATAGGAGGCAACGCGCACACGAAAGATACGGACGGGGTAAATCCGACGATATCTCGCGGAGCTGCGATGCTCGCCGGAAGCGTGGCGGATTTAACTCGTACACGAGCAAATCTACGGCGTAACGGACTGAGATACGTGACGTCAGCACGCACACCTCGAGCCCCGTGTGTGTTTGTTCCTGGGACGATACGCGATCGCACCTGTTTTCCGGCCGTACGTGAACGGGTCACGCGAGCGAGCCATCGACTTCCGACCGAGATTTTTCCCGCTCTCGATGGGGAACGTTGCAACGACACCGGGACGAGGCACGGATTTTGAGAATTTATCGCCCTCCCCGTTCTTTATGCTTGATCGAAAGAGAAACGAATTTTTTTCTTTATTCTTTTTCTTCAATGAAATAGTTGTCCTCGACTGCTTGATCGATCGATCCTTCGTCTTTACTCGCATTTCTTCGAACACGTTTTTAAACACTTTTAAACATGACTTTGAATCGATCAAGACATTTTTCCAACTTGAACGCGGTGTCGAGTTGAAATTGGTAAATCCACGAGAAATTCGGCAGGAAAAAAATCGTTTGGTTGCTCTAAGCGCTTACTTGAACGCGGTGTCGAGTTGAAATTGGTAAATCCACGAGAAATTCGGCAGGAAAAAAATCGTTTGGTTGCTCTAAGCGCTGGAAAGATTATTCAAAGATTATCGATTCATACGATGGTACGAAGCATGGAGGCAGCAAGGTGAGGTGCGACAGAGATCGTAGCAGCGTAGGGGGAACGAGTCTTCTTTGTTTTTCTTACTGTCTGTAATGAGGTAACGTCGGCAACCGGCTCCTCGTTTGCGTGGCTGACGTGCAACCNCGAGGACTAATGCTATGCTTACCGCGACGAGAATTTTTTCTTTTTTTCTCGTTTTTATCGCTTGTCGACATCCGACATCGTTTTTTTTTCCTTTCCCTTGACCGACACCTCTCCCCCCTCCCCCCTCCCCTCTTTTCTTTCATTCAGGCAAGAAACAAGAGGCCGTGAATTTCGAAAGAGAGGCAGAAAGAGAACAACACGAATAACAAATTCATCGAGTATTGCGGTATCACGAAACGCGCTTTTTATTCCTTCGGTTCCTCGGGTTTCTCGTTGAACGTTCGAATCGGAAAGCACAGACTTTTTTTAATATCTGCCGCGTACGTTTGAGAGACGCTCCACGCTCTGGCAATTATACAGCTGTATGCAATTCGAGTTCAGAGGGAAAAGGCACGTATCGTACACATCGTACATCGTACAATCGTACGCGAGCGCCGTTTGTTTCCGCGGGAATCACGAGGCACGGTGTGTTGCGAGCTATTCAAAAAATTTGGCCGAATTTACGCCGACACGCTGCGCCGACAAATTCACGAACAAACGCGGCAGGAAAAAGACGGACAACGCGAAGAGATAAAAAAAGAAAAGAAATATCGCAGCGCCATGCAATTATATAATTGTCACGTGTAACGTCGTTCGTTATTTTTAGTCGGCTCGTGTCTAGTAATCTCTACCAAATCCGATAAATTCGTGCGACAATTGGCAATAAACTTTTACGGAGAAAACAACATCGGCGGGATCGTGCACACAGCGGTTATCGTTTCATCTACAACCGAGTATCGTTGTTTTAACATACAAATCTACGATCTGACTACGTTCAATAATTTCACTCTCTTTCTCTCTCTCTTTTTTTTCTTTCTTTCTCTCTCTCTCTCTCTCTCTGTCTCTGTCTCTCCCACTTTTTTTCTGTTACTCCAAACCAACCCCTAAATATCGTTCTTCACATGCTCTCCTCTCCTCCTGTTCCCTACTCTACAACTCTTTGAATATATATATACACATCCATTGAATATATATATACACACACATCCCTCTGTCTCTCTGTCTCTCTCTTTTATTTTTCTCTCTAAATTCTCTCTGCAGCGAGCGCGATAGAGCCGAAAGAGTCGAACGGTTCGTTAAATGCCTTTTTAGCTCGTCCCGTTCCAAAGCCAGTTTTTCGAGGTGGCGAAGAGACTCTCGGTGATGTTAAAAAAGTGTTTCTGGCACGCGTCGCTTTTGAGCGGAACGCGCGGCCATTCGAAACGAATCTCCCTCGACTAGGAGGGTCGAGGACACCCACTTCACAATTTGTCCTGCAACAGACTTGGGGTAACACATTAAAAAAAAAAAAAAAAAAAAAAAAAAAAAAAAAAAAAAAAAAAAAAAAANAAAAAACGCGAGGCAGAAGAAGAGAAAAAAAAATCGAAGAGGGAGGGGAAGAAACACGACAAAAGGAAGATAATCGGAGGGCGTTGTTTCGAAGACGAAACGACGACGCGGTTGAATTAGCATACAGGGACGAGCAAAGTCGA
Source organism: Lepidotrigona ventralis hoosana (assembly GCA_002806875.1). Lineage (NCBI taxonomy): Eukaryota > Metazoa > Arthropoda > Insecta > Hymenoptera > Apidae > Lepidotrigona > Lepidotrigona ventralis. The sequence goes on from NIPQ01090124.1 coordinate 14,439, forward strand.
GGCTGGTAGTCGTGCAAGTGGTATGACGGTGGTTAAGCGCTTAACTAGTTGGATGGGGCGTTTCGAAATCCCTCAACTTTCTGCGGTACTGTTTCTAAATACTAATCACAGAGAGAATCTGTTGCCTCTGTTAAGCGTATCACTGTGAATATTTACGAAATCGTTGCGAGATCATTACTTGGGAAGAGATTATTTGGGAAAGAGACGAACGAGAGATTCATATCGAAAAAAGAAGAAGAAAAAGTAGAAGAAGAAGAAGAAGTGTGCAGCGCACAGTCGACCATCTCCTGATCGATTGATGCGGAACGGTGACAGTGGGTGCATCGTTAAATTGAGAAGGAAGATCTGACTGAAGGGGTCTCACGTACTAACGGCTGTTGAAACCGCAGCGGAAACCATGCCTCCCAATCGCGTGAATGATCGTGTAGCGAACAAGGAAACACGAGTGCTTTGGTTGGCATCGCGGTCGGTCGTCGACGACGGTCGAAAGAATTCGCCTGATAAAGGTGCAAGAACCTTGCCAAGTTATCAACTCGAAAGGCTGGTTGAACGTTCACCAGAGCGAGTTCAACAGAGTGGCGCTGAGTGTGCTATGATTCCAGTACTATTAATCATACTTGCGTTACTGGCAGAATAATAAGCGATAGACGGAAAGAAAGAATAATAAAAAGAAAAAAAATATCGTGGTATAATAGAGAGCGAATAAAGAAGGGAAGAGAGTGATTCAGCGAGGCAGAGAGACGTAGAGCTAGAAAAAAAGAGAGAGAGACAGAGAAAGAGAGAGAGAGAGACCTATTTTCGTTCGTCCTCCTCTTTCGAAAAATATTCCCTCTTTGTCAATCGTGTCTTTTTACATTTTCTCCTGCGTGACAGACATACACAACTGTCTCAAAAATTGTTCGAACGAACAAAGATATCGCTTTTTCTCGGTTTGGTGTAGAAGCGGCTATCGGATACCTTGCTGAGCGGGATGCCTATTGTGGTTGCTAGGTGCCATCATGTGCATCTGGTGTGCCCCGACCGGCGACCTCAGCGACAAATTGTTCAGGTTCACGTTTATCGAAAGATTCGTATTGTTACAGGCGGCTGTCAGGTTGTTGTGATTGTTGGGCGGTGACGTGGTCGTTGTTGTACCCACATTGGAGGCGGCGTGCGGCGACAATCCGGAGCTGTCGGTCGTCGGCGCCGACGGATTCGACGAGGTGTTGTGAGAGGCGAAGTCCTTGCCTCCATTAGCACCACCGGCGCCGCCGCTGGTACCGGAAGAGCCGCCGGAGCTTCCGGCTACCGTCTTCGAGCACCTCAGGCACTTGGGCAGCCAGGAGTGGCGGCGCACGAACTTCCTGTATTCCTTCCTCACCTGCAATGGCGAAGCAAACCCACCCCCCGAACGAAAGGTTTCTTTTTAACGGTGCACAAAGAACCAAGGCAAGTGCGAGCGCGCGTTCGTTCGTTTCTCGTTCGTTCGCGCGTGAATAATAATTTTTAAAAATCAAAGAAAATAAAACAAGAAGAAAAAGAGAGAGAGAGAGAGAAAGAGAGAGAGAAAACAGATTGAAAAGTAAATAGAGAAATCTTCGAGGATGATCGAGACGATGATCGAACGATGGACATACATATGTAACACGTATATGTTGAGAAACATGAACGATCAAAGTTTACGAAGCGTTGGTGCTGAATTTAGTAGATAAATTAGGAAAAGAGCGGTGCATCCTGCAGTGGCAACCAAAATGTAAACGTTATTCAAAACAAAAAGGAAGAAGATAAATGAACATAACGAGCTGCAAATCAGGCTAAAAGGATCCCGGTTAATTCGACAAATAAACGTGGGTGATTTTCGATTGCCACAGCACTTTATTTGAGACATCATTTGTTGTCATCGTGTTTTTGTTCTGCGATTGATACCACTACGATGACTAGATTACGTCGCGTATAACATGATTCACTCTCAAATGATCCTCTTGCTTATGGAGTTACTTGCTACTTATGTATATAATACGAAGAATCCGCTTTTTCGTACATGGTGCATCGAATTCTTATGTTACAAGATCCTTGACTCGTGAATAATTGTGTTAACTATAAACCTTACACGACGGAAACGGTTTTACAATTCTCATTATATAAAGTTCCGATTCGACGACTGAGTCCTCTCACTTTCGTTTGAACATTCGCGTTGACATGAGTTCCTGCTCTCGAAATAACGTTTCGCGACTGCTCGATACAAAATTGAAAAATACACGCAATATAATCAACCGAGTAAATTAATACGCTGCTTCTTTCGTAAATAATAATAATAATAATAATAAAAATAATAATAATAATAATAATAAT
>NIPQ01090125.1:0-11187 GCA_002806875.1 Lepidotrigona ventralis hoosana
ATTTTTTTTTAAAAAAAAAAAAAAAAAAAAAGATTGTACAAAATGTGTAAACTAAAAGCACAAATCGTAAAAGAACTAGAAAATTGAATTATTATTTTCTGATAGTTATAAAATATTCATTACTCGATTATGTTTTTTTTAAATTTCTCTGTAGTTGTTCTGGCCACTTTCACGCAATACGCTTGCAATTAGAACTATCTTTCCTCTTTCATTCTTTCAATTTTATTTTCTAATGAGTTATTAATGCTCTAGTAATTCGTCAGAGTGTCCTCGACTTACGTTAAATAACAAAGGTTGCTTGTCAATGAGACGTCAATAATCATGTGGCACATTAAAGTAAAACGAATTTATTGCTTCATTTCGCAACGGAATATTTCCATGAAATATTACTGAACACGTCAGAAGTTAATCGAAATTTCTTCTAAAACGACATTTCATACATCAAGGTATACTTTTCCCATCGATGATACATAGTCTGTTAATTCAAATTATTCGAAGTCCATTTGCTAATAAGATGTGACACTAATTTAAAAAATCGTGGATTTCGCGATTGAATAGTTTCAATCAAGAAATATTTCGAAAATTACTGACTCTTGAATAAATAATCTAAGTAAGCAGTAAGTGATATTAAAAAATCTGGCACCGTTTCGAGGCAGTGAGAGAACGAAGGATGCGCAGAGGAAGTGGAAGAAAGCGGAAATAAAGTAAAATTAATATTAAATCGCTTTCCAGGAGAGTGATTCGTTGTTACGGAGATGGTGGTTACGTTATTGGAAAACGGGCGTGGTTACCTAAACGGCTTACCTTGCAAGAATTATACATGGATGTATGAGAGCAGAGCAGCTGTATGGGTGGATATCTAAATAATTTAATCGATGTCAACGTTACTGACATTTTCCAGCTCGAGCTACTTCCATTATTTTCGTCCAGGAAGAGGAGGAGAGTCGTTATTATACCTCGAAGCTCATTTGACTGGCGAATAATGCAGAATAACGCGGGAGTAATTGGCGATACTTTCCTTCTACGAACTAAGTTACAATTTCTTGGCTAACTGCTTTTACGATAGACGTTCGCAAAAAGATTTGTCAAGAGACTTGTTGATTAGTTTTACACGTTTACGAGGAGAATTATTGGTAAAAGAAAAGGAATTGAAAAATTTTTTTTAACCAAACTTGCATCGATCAGTGAGAATCATTACTTTTCCTTTCTTGGAAACATATAATATTTATTTATATTATATGTATATAATATTATTTAATACTTATTAATAAAACTATTATTTATTAATAATAGTAACAAAATTTCAACAAAAAGAATTGTAAATGGCAAGGTGGACTCCGTTTATACTGAGATCGTTTTTGCAAAATTCTCGAAGATGTGTAATGAACTATGAATCAAATAACGTGATACATTTCTCAATTTTTCATTCTTAATTAAGACTGTACTCGTGCTTTGTAGGCACGTTTTTTGTAGTTTTCCTAATTCTTACTTCCTAAAAGATACTACTAAATATTCTGATATGATGGTTTATAGGACATGGCATGGTAATCTGAAGAATTTTCGTAACTTCTCTCATGCCTCTAAGATTTTACTTCAATGACGAAATAATTAGTAAAAAATTGTTATATAACTTTTTTTTGGAACGATTTTTCATATAACGAATAATACGAGTTGGATGAACCATCTTGCAACAATTGAACGCGAAGGCGATAGATAACAAATAACATATCTGTAAAAGAATATGTTTTCACACTAGTGACTATTGATATTAATCGAACGCGATACACTATGCTAATATTGCGCTTATTTTGCGCGATATTTATTCTAGAAAAGTCAATCGATTGCAAAGGTACCAAAGAGATAAATTCTAACATTATTTGCTCAAAAACTTATAAAACTGAATGCTTTACAAATACCAAAAAATGTTTTTCCTTTCCTAGTAATCGTAATTTATAAAATCATTGTAAACTATAATCATTGGTTGATTTATAAATCAGATTTTCATACAAATATTTTGAAACAAATTGGCTTTTCAAAAATGATCTCTCCATCTAACATTGAAGAATTAGAACGTTTAAGGAAGTACATAGTAGCAGTGCAGTAGAAATTCGCCGTATTGGTCAGACAACATGTGGCTATCAAAAACTTCCAGCCGCAAGAACAGTATTATCTCTATCACTATGAATATAAATGATCTGTTGCAGAAACATTCGATTCGTGCATGACTTATGACGATAATTCAACAATAATTTCTTTCCATTTACTTTGAAATTAAATTTTCAACAACGAAGGAACCTAACTGGATTGTAGACTTTATTACATTTCAAAAATAAATGTTCTAATGAAAGATGCGTTTCAGAGATCCAGGCTCGTAGATCATCGTACCTTAAAAACTCTTCAAAATCTCATCACCCGTGCCAAAGGGGATAAAATTTTGATCGGCTCGCTAAGAGAAACAGTCGTGTAAACAGTTGACTTTATAGAAGAGATCAAGAAACCTATAACGATAGGAGTTAATCAGTTTTCTACTACTCTACTGATTAATCTACTCATTCGAGAACCATCTGCTCGACAGGAACTTGACATTGAACCTGCAGCTCACGCACGCACACTATTGTACGTGGTGGCGAACAGAGAGAAGGGGTGGCCATTAACTCAAATGTATGCAAAACACATGTATGTACTACTAAAGAGAGCCATGGAAAAAAAGGATTAGGTGCGCATGGGCGTATCTATGACGACGATTGACTCTTGCTACGACCTCTAGTCGTTTCTAACAATCCATTTACAGCGTTATCACGCCGCGGCTAAGAAACCTTCCGCCAGTGAAAGTTCTGTTCTGGAAGCCTCGCGGTGTCGGCCCCGTGGTTTTTCGTCGCTTTCGACCCGTACTTTCTTCTTTCTCGCTGCGACAACGATCGACAGTCGAAGTCGAGAAAGGAGCAAGTTGTGAAAACGATCGTGAAAAAAAACGGACAAGTTTCAAGTAACAGAAGTCCAAGAAGAAACGATTTCCCCCGTGGAGACATTTATTATGTAAGTTTGTGTGCAGTTGTCATTCGTGCGTGAATATATTCTGGTGATTGATAAAATTTGTATAAGATTTCCCGAAGGAAATGAAACGGATTGCAAGGGATTCGTGAATGATTTTTGTAATTGTTCCGCGGTGAAATAGGATCGTGTCTTTTCGTCGCGTGGCCTCACTTTCCTGTGAGCAGATTACTCGATCGATCTTTCTTCGATAGGACACGGTCGCGGATGTTATGTTTCAATCGAAAAACTCCGAAAATGATCCTCCTCGGTTTCATCCCTGGCCAATTAGAAATTTGCTTGATAATTTTTTTTTTTTTTTTTTTGTTCTCATCTGATTGTTCGATAGTAGTTTTAGGAGAAGTTATGGGAGATAACGAAATAAGTATAATTTCAAAAGCTAAAAAGTTTGTAACAGAGCAACGAAACTAAGTTTTATTATATACAATTGCTATCGTATCGAATAACAAACAACAGATATTAATGAATGAAGAAAATCTCATTTGGTTTCTGTCTTTTTTATTTACTTGCTACATATACTCTCGGTTCAATTTTTTATGATGTGGAAATTAGACGTGTAAATACCTACATATTACCAAATTTCATATTTTTATTTATGGATGTGTGTGTATATGTATGTAGTAATGTATCCTATTAGTCGACTGCAGATCATTATGCGAATTATTTCTAGAGAAAATCGATAACAAAATGCAACGTGGATAGAAATTTTTAGAGAATTTCGACTACTTGCTTTTTGTTATTCTTATTTTGAAAAATTCGGTATTCTACACGAATTGTATTAAAAATTTTTATGTATGTACACACACATATATATATATATATATACACATAAACACTGTACGCATTATCAAGATACTAATCGACTCGACATTGAAATAATCCAGTGACTATAAGTGAAAATATCGACGAAAGAATTACGTTGAAATGAAATACAGCTTCAAACAGAAATACTAATTTCAAGGCAGAATTACGAATCGGTGGAATTTCAAGAAATAAGATTACTAGAGGACGAAAAGTAGGATTTAAACAATTTAACTTTCTATAATCACGCGAAAGAACAAAATTTCTATTTAAGTCAAGCTTTATTAGCAACTATTGAAAATTTCTGTACAATTGTGTGACGATCTATCTGTGATTGAAAGAATTGAAAAATATGCAAAAGTTAAAATAAAAAATCCCCAATACAAGCAGACAAAATCATCCTTAAAGTGGATTAACAACATTGGTCGATTGCTTCTATTACAGATTCCACGATGGATTCGTAACCATTAAAGTGATTCATGCTAAAGATGAACGCGTCCTCCGATAAACGTATGAAACAATCAAAGCACATTGTGCCTTATAACTGTTAAATATCATCGGCATCATTAATGTGGATAGTGTTATTACTGACCATCGTTCTGAAGATTCTGCTAAAGAAATTGCGAGGATTTGATCAAGTATCGAGAGAAACGCTACGAATGGAGGCACCGCCAACTTTCGTGTACCGATTTATTGGACTGTGATAAGAAATTTCACTCGACTCGACGTTCCACTCATTCGATTTCTACTTTAACAAATCTGCGCGAAAGTACACAATTGAATTTGACTTGACGTCGTTTGAAGAAAAAGTGCGAAAAAGACTTGATTGATAGTTAAATCGAGGAAGGGCGACAGATATATATCGGCGAGAACGTCGTGAAGAAAGAAGTTTCTAATGTGAGAAGGAAATTGTTGATTGTGATATTTGGTTCTGAAATTTGTGTCAGAGAAACGTGAATTAAGTTAGTTGGAAGCATGTGATTAAATGGCCGTGGCAGGATCTTGGTATCCTTCGAAGGATCTACTATGGGCATCTGCCTGGACACTGGTGAGTATTTATTGAAAATATCATCGACATATTAATCTTTCCATACTAAGTAGCATTGTTTTCTCTAAAACAAAATCATTATTCTTCGAATTATTGAAAATATCATCGACATATTAATCTTTCCATACTAAGTAGCATTGTTTTCTCTAAAACAAAATCATTATTCTTCGAGCTTGTAATTCTGATTTTCTTATTCGTGAAATGCAAACATTTATAATGAGTGGCAATTAACAGGGCATTTTGATTGATAAGAAACTGCCAATTAACAAACGATGAAATATAATACTATATACATATTTTACATCGTAAATATCATATTAATTTTTCCATACTAAGTAGCATTGTTTTCTCTAAAACAAAATCATTATTCTTCGATAATCTTTTCGTCGAGCTTGCAATTCTGATTTTCTTATTCGTGAAATGCAAACATTTATAAATAGTGGCAATTAACAGGGCATTTTAATTGATAAGAAACTGCCAATTAACAAATGAATAACGATGAAATATAATACTATATACATATTTTACATCGTAAATATCGTCATACGTGACGCAATTATTAATATTTATTTCCTACGAAAAGTTAAGAATAACATGTATTTTTTTCGTATGTAGTTATATCAGATATGTAAGAAATTCTGAGAATAAAGGAATACTTATTTTTTAAATCATTTTTTTAACTCTGCACTGCAAGTATCAAAACTACAAATAATAAATATATAATAATCGAGTTGAACTGCAAAACAAGTATTTGTTCAAGATCTTAAAAAATTTATATAAATATTGGTTATATAAATATCTTATCAGTTGTTGATGACGCAATGATATAGATAGTATGATACGATGCAGAATATTACAACACTGCTGCAACTGTGATATGTAAACCGAACTATAAATAAAATTGTTTACATTGCGAGAAATTTTCAATTGTGGAAAACAAAGAATGGAAAAAACGCTACGTTCGAACGTCACTTAAATTTATTATAAAATCGGCAACCTCACGAGATGTTTCATCCTAACTATCTTTTTCCTTTTCTTTGTTTATCAAGAGACACGGCGAGTTGTTAGATGACGTTGACGTTTGATTGTCCGATATATGAACTCGCCGAAATCGATATAAATGAACTTTTCATATCTAAGTCCACCAGTGTTTTAGTACTTGCTTTTTATTTTTAGTATCTCAAGGCATTGTAAAGTGAAATTTTCGCGTAAATATTAAAATGCCAAAATTGGCTGGAAACTCAGCGTCGATCTATTCCCCAAAGGTATGTAGTATCCACTGAAGCGGTCGATCAACGTTATATCTCTGGATTAATATCACCGTGATGAATGTCTCAATGATTCAAATTGATAAATTCATACGTGTATTAAAACATGGGGAAAAGAAAATGATAGTTCATTTGTAATTTAACAGATTTTACAAATTTAATTGTAAAACAGTAGAAAATAAAAGGGAGATCATATTCTCCCTCTCTCCCTCTCCCTCTGTCTTTATCTGAGCTAAAATTCAGTAAATATTTAATAGAAAATAAATAAAAACAATTTTCCAAAATTATTAATTCTCTATAAAATGTATTAGAGACATTAAAGAATCTATTTAATAAATTATTTTAAATTTTAATTAAGTCCTTAATTTAACTACGATCCGATTAAATCTGATATTTAAATTCTTTTAAATTACGAGACATCAAACAGTGTTTTTTAGAAGAGAAAAATATGCCAAAATGTTTCTCATTTCATTTTCATGACGTTATGTCACAATGTGAACGAGACACACGTGTGACCCATATACACCTTGTACTTGACATTACATTATATTATTCGATCAATAAGTCTTCTAGCGATATCCGAAAAGAAAAGTAGAAACTCACATTTATCCCAAATTGGACGCATTCCTTAAATTATGCAAAGCTAATAAGAAACATGTTTCATAGGACCTACCAACACGTAATATACGTAACATATATATATATATAAGAGAAATACAATTTTATTCAATTTCAAATTATAAAGAAAAGTATATTTTAAAAGATCTTATTCAGAATTTTAATATACACAGAATTGATTTATAAATATAAAAAGTTTATAAATATGAAGATTATCTTTAGTTATGTTTATAACAGTATTGAATTTAATTATTTTAATTATTTATTATTATGAATTTAATTAATTCAATTATTTTCCTTCGTTAAGTTCAGAATTTTCGACATCATCTCCCAGAAAACTAGAATTCATTCTTCACTAAAATAAAATCCAGCAGCAAAGAATATATATCCTCTCTTTCTTCGTAGAAAAAAAAATACGAACAAAAAAAAAAAATAATAATAATAAACCTAAATAAAATAATCGGATAATTATAAAAATCTACTATTGTTTCTTCTTCAGTGTGCCAAATATGTCTTAATTATCTTAAATCAAGATAACAGAAATAAGTGTTCGACTTCTAATAAAACGTATGGCGCGTACATTAAAGAAGATATATTTCTTTTCTTTGTCAAACGTAATTCCATCGTGTTATATTTTCTTCAAGGATCAATGAGATTTACCGTAGAGACTTAATGGTTTACGTAGAAATGAATACCCTCGACGATAACAAAGGAATATCTATAGGCGTGACTCATGTAACGAAATCAATATTGCAAATAAATTCATGAAGTTTGTCGTTAGCTAGTCAAACGTGTCCGTACTTTTTCCTTTACCATTTTTGTTACAAAAAAANAGACTTAATGGTTTACGTAGAAATGAATACCCTCGACGATAACAAAGGAATATCTATAGGCGTGACTCATGTAACGAAATCAATATTGCAAATAAATTCATGAAGTTTGTCGTTAGCTAGTCAAACGTATCCGTACTTTTTCCTTTACCATTTTTGTTACAAAAAAATATATATATATTATATTGTATTACTTGTCGATGATAAATGGATTATAATTTGAAAGGAGAAATCCAACAATTTCAGATTAGACCATCGGAAAATCTTATAGCTTACAATAAATTGATCGAAAGTAGATAGGGATTAATCGTTGATTTGAAGAAAAATACTGTAATACTTCGTTAAATTTCTACATGCATGACAGCATTAAATTCTTGATTGAAGAATCAAATTCAAGATTTAAAAAAGTTTCGATCAGAAGATTTGTTTCATACGAATTTTATCAACTCGTAAAGTATCTGTTTGCAAACTAAAGATCACATGTATGTTCATCGAAGTCAACCTTTTTTTAAAAAAAATTACTTCCAAAGTAAACTACGTGCGTATTAAATATCGCGTGTTTAATAGCAAGTTCCAACTACGTGTAACTAGAATGAAGCTGATAATTTTGTCGTTAGAATTTTTATATGTAAATAATAGATACCAAGAATAAAATCATGTTTGAATAATTTACTCTATGTATATGCATATACGTATCTATACCGTGTATGATGTATCTGTACCTACGCATTGAACAAACGTGTTCATGAATAAATTAAATAATATACGATATGCGTAGTAAATCACTCATTTAGTTAAAATCAAATTTTTTTGAAATATCAGTACTTTAAAAAGAAATCACGATTCAACTACTTCATTTACAATTACAATTTCCATTTCAATGTTTTTTTTAAATTTATTTACCTTTATTCAATCGTGCACCCTTGTTTTATTTATCAACAAAAATCATAATAACGATGTATCTCGCAAAATGAATCTAAATAATGTTTGACAAAGTTACCGAAGTTAGCAAAAATATTTAATTACTTATTATCTCTCGAATTGATTAAGGAAGGGATAAATAGATGCTGGTAACATCTGAATCTAACTAAACTCATTACTCAATTGCAATCATTAATATTTAAATCAAATGTACATAGCGCGGCTATATAGCACGTGGTTTTATGAATTGTCACGCAACATTATGCAATGCATGCGATATAAAAATTCAACGATGCAGCACTGTCTAGATAGATATCCCTTTCAAGAGCATATCCTTCAAACTGCGTTCGATACTCAACCCAGACCATTTCATTTGTCTTTCTTTTTAACTGTTCTTCTTCTAAGTCTAAACACTCGCAGCACGATATCTTTTTACAAACAAATATCATAACTGATGTGACGTTAGTTGGCAATTAAGAAGGGGAAAAAAGAAAAAAAAGAACGGAACATGTAAGAATTAAAATTAAAAGGTATTGAAATCAAAACGAATGAACAAGTGTTGCCTTGTAAAAAGAAAAAAACCATTAATTCCATGAAAGATTGCTTAAAAAAATTTGCTAAAACTTTTGAAATAAATCATCCCTTTCCAAAAATATAATGTGGTAGCCTTCACATTGTTTAATAAAAAATGTTGACCGCAGATCAACAAAATGGATCGCAGGTGTTCGAGGAAGCTGATGCTCGAAGCGCGGGAAAATGGCGGGGAGAGGCTGGCCTCTTGTCGACCCCACCAAACGGATATTTCCCCCAACAGAACGTTGGTGCAATTAAATTCGAAGTTCCAAAAGTGCCTGTCATATTTGTACTTGGTTTGTATGATAGATGATTTCAATTTTTAAATGAAGGACAAGAGTGGATTTAACACCTTCGTGGATTAAGCTAACAATAAAGATTTGAATAAACTTATCTGAATCGGCTAGCTGTGGCAATCCTCTTCTAATGTATAATATGCGATAAATAAATAATTCTTTCTTACTTTTATGTCATGAAAAATTTTTACATTAAAAAGTTCCCACCGTAGCTTGATTGTCGTCATAAATTTTTCATACCGTTTTCTCCTACCGTTCGAGCAAAATACTACATCTTTTTATCGTACTTAATTAATAAAATGGTGTTTTATCATTCCTTTCGCATCGTGACATAATTTCCAATCCTCAGGTGGACCTGGTAGTGGAAAGGTGACACATTGTGATAATCTGATGCAAGAGAAAAAGGGCATAACGCATATCAACATGATGGATCTTCTACAACAATACGCTCTAGGAAATGGTACGGAGAGCCATTATTCGGAAATCATTAAATGAGAAATTACAATTCTTACATGCGTCGCACATCAAATATAACAAATTACAAATACAACAACTGCTAAATAAAACTGATAATAAATCTACTGTTATAGTCGCCCTTGATAATATAATATATTATAAATATATATATATATATTATATATATATATATTTATATATATATATATTGAATGTTATTTATGTAATATTATTTACTATTATACTTTTGTTAGATATGCAAGATTTCGGGCAACTTAGCAGTAAAACCGTCGCGGAGGTGCTAATGCTCGAAATTAAGATGTCTCCAGGTTCCAAAGTCTTTCTCGTTAGTGGTTATCCACGTAATATGCGCGACGTAGTAGAATACGCTGAGAAAGTAAGTATATCTCAAGTATATATTTCGATTCTAAGATTTCCATCGTAATGGGACAGAAAGGGACAAATTTTCAAATACCACATTTCAAGTAAGATTTGTGATAACTTCTTCTCTGTGACCTACTGACCTGTCCCATTGACCTAAAGTTGAAACATGCACAAAGCACATAAAGGACAAAGAGATCAATCACCAAATTAGAACATTCTCTACGATTAATCCCTTCGCAATATTTCTAAATTCCCGTTCGCAGAGAAGAAATAGTTAATCTCGTTGTAAATTTTTTTATAATAGTTCCTAAAGTATTTTACTGTGATTATTATATTAAAAAAAGAGAAAGGATAGTTACTTAGATATAATGGTTGTGAGAAATGCGAAAATATTTGCAGATCAAAATCGTGAATGGCGTGATTCTCGTGTCCTGGAGGCAGGAGATTCTCGAAAGGCAAATCGATTTTGGAGCACAGCTTGGACAAGTAGTGATCGAGCTAGCAAGGATGGAACTTTATAATTTTTATAGGAACGTTATGCCCGTCGCGGAATATTTCGATCAAAGCGGAATGTTGATAGAGGTAAGCAAACGACGAAATGATCTTGTAACTTTTATGAATTCGAGGCCAATCTAATTTTCAATCTAACAGAATTAGAATATTGTTTTAATTATCGGTTGTGCAGGTGAACGGAGAAAGGAATCCAAGCGAGGTTTACGTCGATTTTCGCGAAGCGGTTTACAAAATTCTTGGCTTGTCGAGCGGCGAAGTGCAAGAAAAAAATGTTCCCCAACCGTTAGAAGCAGAAGTAAGTTCCCGAAATTCATCGAAACAATGGCATGTATTTATCCTTTGATTTCACGATTTTCTTTCCTTTAAATTCGTTTTTAAAGACTCGATTTAGAAAAAAAAAAAAAAAAACGATATTAAAACTATGTGGA
>NIPQ01090126.1:0-23468 GCA_002806875.1 Lepidotrigona ventralis hoosana
TTTTTTTAAAAAAAAAAAAAAAAGGAGAAAAGAAAAGAGCAAGAGACAAGAGAGACAATCAACCCTCTTCACCCAAGAAACACCCACATTACCCGACTCCGCCGGACTTCCTCCGAAAAATTCTTCCACATTCATCCCTCTGTGCCAACAAACAAAATCGATGAGACGAGAAGGAGCACTTGGATCCTCGTGTTGGCCTTCGCGGTAGCGAAACGATCCTCGGAAGCGGCCATTAGCGATGCTCCTTGGTCCTTGGCGGAATCGTGATCGTGTCATTGTCTGCGCTCAGATCGAGTGTGGAGGATCGAGAAAGCTGCTGAAGGAAAGAAAAGAGGGAGGAGGCTGGAGCGAGAAAGTGAAGGAGGGAGACGCGATGTCTGACAGCGGCGCAAACTCGTTTCGGTGGAGGAGGAGAAGTAGGAGAAGGAGGAGGAGGGGAGGGTTAGCTCGGCAGCGGCCAAGAGGGGACGCGAAGACGAGCCAGGGGCTGGAAGGGCGCTCAGATGCTGCGCGAGTGGGGGTGAGTCGAGATTGGCTTTTCGCGAGCGTGAAATTCAGTAGTACGCTACCACCCACGCACGTAGTACGCACGTTCGCTCCACGTGTGCCCCGAACACGAACGAGAACGATTGCCGATTCGCCACGAGTTGCCAGCATCCGAGTGGAGGCGTCTCGGTGTGTCGTCCTGTGACTTTCCAGCGGACTCGAGAGGGCAAACTGAAGAGATCCGTGGATCCGAGCAGTTCATCGATCGTCCAAACGGATCAGGGGGAACATAGATCGAGAAGAGAACGAGGAACGATCGTAATTGACGTTGGAAGAGATCGTCAAGTATCTCTGTATCATCCTAGTGCCAGATCCAGTGATTTCCAACAGACTCGAGAGGATAAACCGAAGAAATTGGTGGCTCTCGGTAGTTTATCGATCGTTCGAACCGATCAGAAGGAGCATAGATCGAGGAGAAGCGAAGTTGGAAGAGATCGTAGCTTGTAATTAACGAGCAACTGTCAGAGAAGAATCGTGAACGATCGTGACAGTTCTGGATCTGTATGAAACGCTGATAAAGTTTTAGAAGAGAAACAAAAGGACCACCTTTGCACCGGGTGGATCGAATCGAGGCACGAAGAAGAATAAGATGAGAAAGTTTCTTGTTCGATGAAGCTCAAGCTCGAAGCTTCGAGTCGACGAAATGGATCGAGAAGTTGCACGATTATCCGGCTGATCGACGCGTCGGCGTTCTTCCCGCGGCAGAAATCTAAAATGAAAATCCGCTCGACGGGACGAGAAACTTCTTCGAGTGGCGCGGCGACGACGCTGCTTCTGCGAGCCGCAGCTGAGAATCCTGATCGTTGGCACCTTTAAGAGCACCCTCGTTTCCCGGTGATCGAGAACCAGTTATCGACAAACTCGTAAGTTTCTGTTGCTTCTCTATCTTGGAACTTTATTGAATTATCCGTCGCTGATTCGTGAATTCATTTCGTTCCGAGGGGATCTGATCTGTTCTTGAGCGATCATGAAACAACCATAATCTTGGACAAACTCGTCAAATCTCTATCTTGAAACTTTATTGAATTATCCGTCGCTGATTTGTGAATTAGTTTAAAAATTAATTTTTTTTCGAGGAGAGCTGGTTTGATCTTTAAGAAACAATCTTGAATGAACCATAATCTTCGAGAAGCTCGTAAAGTTCCTGTTGTTTTCTCGTTTTGAAATTTTTAGTAAATTATATATATATATATATATATATAATTATATATATATATATATAATTCTTGTTGTGTTTCTTTTATTTGTTGTGTTTTTTTTATTTTTTGTGTTTATTTATTGTGTTTCTTTTATTTGTTGGTTTGGTGAATTAATTCCGTTCCGAGCAGACGTAGTAGAAACGAAGAGGAAGAGGAATCTCAAAGGGTGGGAAATAGGGGATGTTTCCTTTGTAAGGATTCGGGAAGCTGCGAATCTCCGGTTAAAAGGGGTAACGTTCCGCAGATTTAATAGGCAGCAGCGTTTAGTAGCCTGCCAGGTTTCGATTTTACGTGGCCGCGATCGCTCGGCCACCGAGGAAACCATTGAAAATCAGTGCGCAATTAGCGAAATTCACTGTCGGGATCACAAAGTTATTTCGAGATCGACTGATTTCTAATTAAACCCGGACACTTTGCTCTTTGAAACAGTAATTGCGGAATGAAACGTTGGGAAGAAACGAGCGATCGCGTACTTCGTTCATAATTTACATTCAATCTTTAATCACTGAAACATAGATATACACTGTAGACAACTGCTGTAAACTGCGTACATTCGATTACTTCAATTTTCGGGCGTTCAGTTGCACTTTTCATTTTACGTTCTTCGTAAGCGGAGATTAATAATAAAATTAAAATAACTAGACGTGGCTGATAGTAATAAATAATAAATAATAATTATAACAAGTCAACTACTAATTTAATTACTGCTTTTTAACGACAGGGAATATTTGATCCGCGGAAACATATTCGTCAATGTGCACGAACAACAATTGACTAAAAAATTGTTTCATCTCGTCGACCATTTTTACTTTAACATTTTAACGCTGCGAGTGCTAAATGGTTCTTGAAGCGCCGATAATTCGAACGATTGCATGGAAATTAATACAGTCTATCTTTCTCTGAGCGATGGTTCTTATCAATTGAACGAGAGAAACACGCGTTCCCGTGCACAATGTAATCTTATCATTGCATTCGAAGCACAGGCCGCCGCGTAATCTTTCCGTAACAAGGCAAACGTATGAACGGTTCGAGCCCCTGCCAGTTTCGCTTATTAATTAATTCACAGCCGCTGATACAGCGAACGGAGATTACCACATGCAGGGTGCAGATTTTAGAGATCTGCCTCCATGCAAATTGTGTTTCGTCTAATGGCTAGTCGGACAATAGCCGGGGATATTATCACATTCACGTGAACGTTACAACAGAGCATGTCACAATGTAACTCCAGAGATCAACGTGTCTCACTCTGATCTGCATTCATCGATAAAATTCCATCGGAGAGATCGAATTCCATCGAAGTGTAAGGAACCGGTAGAAAAACTTTATAAAGAGATTATTTTGTAAGTAATTTTCACCAGAATATTTTGCAATTAAAATTTCGCAGACAGAATCTCGATGAACCCGAGTTATCTCGGATCCAAGTCAATTGTGCGAACAGAGAAATTTCGAGTCACGTCGTTTAGGGCCGCTTACAACGTTCAAATATACGGATATCAGTAATGTTTCAATTTTGATAAAAATTTATCAAAAAAGGAACAGAAGAAACTTTATAAGGGAATCGTTTAAATTTCTGACAACGCGTCGTTGCAAACCTCGTTCGGATTTCTCCGATGATGAAAAATTACGCGAATCAGTCATTTCAATCCTCTATTTCGGATCAAGTGAATTGCGCAGTCAGAGAAATTAAGCGAGCTATATTGGGCGTTGAAACATGCGGATCGGTAATGCACCCTCAATTTACTTAGAGTTACTCCAAAGAGGATCGACACATTTTTAAAACAAGAAAGAATCAGACTAAGAGACTAAGCTCTACTGTCGAAAAGGTTGGAATTTTTTTTTCGGGAAGGGTTAAACTGTAGATGTTAGTGCAACTACGTAGAGATAAATTATTTTTACGCATTCTCTGCATCGTTTCATAATTTTTCAGACAAATTAAGCGAGTTATATTGGACGTTGAAACATGCGGATCGGTAATGCACCCTCAATTTACTTAGAGTTACTCTAAAGAGAATCGACACATTTTTAAAACAAGAAAAACTCAGCTAAGAGACTAAGCTCTACTGTCGAAAAGGTTGGAATTTTTTTTTCGGGGAGGGTTAAACTGTAGATGTTGCAACTACGTAGAGATAAATTATTTTTACACATTCTCTGCATCGTTTCATAATTTTTCAGACAAATTAAGCGAGTTATATCGGGCGATAAAACATGCGGATCGGTAATGCACCCTCAATGTTTACTCAATTTACTTAGAGTTACTCTAAAGAGAATCGACACATTTTTAAAACAAGAAAGAATCAGCTAAGAGATTAAGCTTTACTGTCGAAAAGGTTGGAATTTTTTTTTTAGGGAGGGTTAAACTGTAGATGTTGCAACTACGTAGAGATAAATTATTTTTACGCATTCTCTGCATCGTTTCACAATTTTTCACTTTTGTGAAATGCTTTGTCAAGTTTCTCTTGAAATGTAAAAGTTCGACAACTAGAGAGAGAGTGAGAGAGAGAGAGAGAGAGAGAGAATGATTAATCCGTGAAACACTCGGTTCAAAGAATTTCTCCCCTACTCTTTCCTTCATTAGAGAATCCAGTTATTCAACTTTAAGATCGAGATAAAGAAATGAATTGCCGCGATAAACGAAGGATCGTTGATTTCATCATGGCCGACGAGAAAATATCAAAGAATTGCGAGGACGCGATAACGCGCGTAACTCTTATTCACGTGAAATTACGTCTCCGTCGCCACGTAATATCGGCGAATATTGAGAGAACGTGGAGGAGTACGTGGCGTTACACTTTTCAGGAATGTAATCAAACGGAATGACGAGAACGTCAGATGCAGGGGACGGTGCTCGAAACGTTGGCACGACGGCTCGACTTCCATTCGCGTGTCTTCCCCAAGTGCTCGTCGATCATGCGGGTTGAAATTAAAAGAATGATTGCGAGCCCAGTGAACGCAAACTCGCAATCAGCCCAGTGAATATTAATAGTTTTAATCTGGAGACTCGACGAAAGATTTATCCACGGGGATAAATTTCAGTCGAAGAAAGCTCTCTTGTTCCTTCCTTCCGAGATTCGAAGAGAATCAAACGGTGAAACACGAAGATATTGGAATAGTAATAGTAATCCTTGGCTAATAGTGGATTTTATGTGTTTATTTTGATAATTGAAAGTTGCAAGAATGTACGCCTAGTGGGTGTAATACACAAAAATATACCCAAAACATTCAGAATAAAATAAATAATAGATGAAACAAACTTGTTGGTAAGATGTTGGTAAGAAATTTTAAAATCCGCATCCTACTAATTATATATAAAACAGTTGATTGACCAGAACAAGCTTGAATTAATAAGTTTTTTTTCTTATTCTATTTTTCTAGCAATGTTCATAAAAATTTTAAAACAGATTTATAACTACTAATACTGGACGCAAAATGAGAAATCTTCTTGAGACACAAAAATTCGGGAACTAATAGGATTTCAATGATTGCGAGGATTATATTTCATTCAAAGAATCCTATTTTCCCTTTTGTTAGGAAATCCACGGAAAATGGATAAAGATAAAGTCGGCGAAGATAAAGAAATGAGAAATGGGCGCTTCTTAAATCGCTACGTTACGTATACACAAATAGTAGAATGAAAAAAGATTAAAAATACCTTTGAGCAAAATAGAAATAAAAAGAAATTCGAGATTCTGCAGGGATTAAACTTATCTTTCCAAAATCTTATCTGTAGGATAAATCGTTTTTGCACGTTTCGGGCAACGAAAGAGAGAGAAGATTTTTCTTTCGTTTCTACGTTTCTCGTTTCTGTTTTAGTTTTCTTTCTTTCTTTTTTTCCTTTTTTTTTTCCTTTAATCGAGTTACGACTGCAAACGTTCCTCGCCGAGTTGCACCTCCGGCTAAAGCTCACCATCTGGCCAACTTTCTTTAAGTAAGAAGTTGAAGTTAAGGGAAATTGCCAGAGTAAGAACTTACCACTTCTTCTTTTTCCTTTTTCCTTTTTCTTTTTTCTCCTCTGCTGAAGCCTGCGAGCGACAATTTCGGCCCCACGGAATTAATTTGAGCTTCTTCATACTGCGCTTCACACGTGTCTAGTTCTGTGTTGAACAGAGGGGGGAGGGGGGAAGGGGGAGAATTCGATGTCAGCGGAGGAGTTTTTAATTTCAGAAAACCGCGGGCAAGCTCAAAGTTTCTAACAGGGAAAATCTACGAAGAAAAATGTGCTTCTAAAAACGGCCGAGTTATTACATCCACTTGCACAGATTCAGAAACTTGTAATTAGACAGCGAGAAATTTATGAGAAATTGAAAGATGCGGAAATTTTCATTTAGGCTCCAAACAAGACGAACGTACGTACCTCTTCGAGAAATCTTTCCGCGATATATTGCACTGATAATTTTCTACTGTATATCGAGTTTCAATTAGATTAAAATATATTTCACGATATGTCTGAACGATCCAAATCCTCAGAAAATTAATTCATGCAGTTTTTGCTCATTTTGAAAATTGATTCACAGCGTTTTTTTTTTGTTTTTTTTTTGGATAATGGTTCTATTCCACCAAACTTGTTGATGAAAGCCTTGACTCTTGGTGAAAAGCGACTGGTTTCCCATAATGGCCAAAGGGTCAAGAACACTCATGCGTAAAGAGACGAAAAAAGGTCACGTTTTTGCCCTCTTATCGATGGACGTTTAATAGAGAAAGAAAGAAAGGAAGAAAAAAGAAGCCGAAAAGCTGAAAGGTCGCGGCGACAGAATGTGGGCTGCATTATAAAATGGCGGGGTCCAGATATACGGGCGAACGGATATTGCGGGATGCTATTTGAGGGATGTGTCCCTTTACGAGCCCGATCAAATGTATCGGATGTCCCTTCTTTTTCTCCTCGTTCTCCGCTTCCGAATTACTAATGCGTTCGACAATCTACGGATCACCTCTATCTTTTTCTTGAAACTAGTTTTCGCAATGAAATGTAATAAATGTAATAAATTTCTACCACTTGCTTTGTCCGTATTATTGCTTTTTTCACTTTGAGAGTGAAACTCTCTTACAATTGAAACGATATAACTAACGATAAACAATAAGAGATTCATGGAAGGCACGAAAATATATATAAAATACACAAGAAACTGCGAGGAATGAATTTAAAATGGAATGTAAAGTTATCAAGGATGTTTGACAATATTCTGAGAATATTCTTCTTGATATCGAAAAAGTGGCATTTGGAATTTCGAATTGATTCCTCAGGAACAAGCTTCACGAATTGGCTCGAATCATTAAGATTGTTCGGAGGAATTTCCCTCAGGGAACACGACACATGAAAGATCGAATGGAAGTTGGAATTTGCTGCTAGTCAAAGCGCCTCTCTTTTCTTCTGTTCTCGTGTCAGACTGCGTTTCAACTCAAATGAAGCGAGAACTAGGATTTCCCGCGCGGATTGCTTTTCGCTACAGCAGTCGAACACCTTTCGAAAAAAAAAAAAAAAAAAAAAAAAAAAAAAAAAAAAAAAAATNCTCGGAATCTCACGATTGCTACGATTAAAATTGCGCCCAGATTAAAGAGACGTTCGTTCTAATTTCAATCTTGATCACTCGAATTACGCTCTGATTCCTCTAATTTATTTGAAATTTCTTTCTCAAGCCTCGGAACACACTGCGACTGGGAGTGTAATTTTGAGATTAAATTATCAATAAAATTAGAATTTCAATTCAATTTCCATTAGGGATATATACCCATAAATAATATCGTTCTTTTGATACTATTCAAGAGTTAATACAGTTTTAATCTGTAATATAATTTAACAATATTTATTGTCGCTGGATGGCAATGTTTTCAAATGATGTCGATCGAAATTTCTAATTTTACTTTCCATTTTCTCCTTGACGGGAGGGCGATTGGCAACGAAAATTCAATCAAGTCGAAAAGCCTAAATCCCGAATTAATCCCAAGTTCTTACGACTCTCGGTATATTCGAACGTATAACGCCGAGAACGGATTTTCTGCGTTGTAACGTTGCAACGTGCGTGAAACGACCGCGTAAAGGCAGATATCGTGGTTACGACTCGGATTAAAGAAACAGGAGATCGATCGTGCGAAAGTTACGGCACCCACCGGCGTGGTCTCGATCTCGTAAAAAAATTTTCCCCCCCGTGTCGTTTTCTTGCTAAAGCTTCGCGTCTACGAGCGTGTAAGACAACGCCGTGCCATATTTTACGAGAGTAGAGAGAATCGATATTAACGTCCGTGGGACTTGGCACCGAGCTGCCAGGTTGAAACACTTTTAAATTGTAATGTGTAGGAACCGGTGGAAAAATTGTTTTCTTAAGTCTCTTCTCAGTCCCTTTCTTAAATAATTACACGCAGCTACGAAAACGACGTAATTGTACGTTGTTAATAAAATAAGTTGAACGAGTTGAATTATAATTGTAGATGATAATTCTATAAGCGTCAGGTAGATTTCTTTTAAATATAATAATAGGAATTTATGATTACACGCTGAGTTCAATAGAATCAATTAGTAAAAATTGTATTAATTATGGTAATAATATTTATTATCACGTAGTGATTGATCTTTTCCTAATATAATATATTTAGGTGACTCGATTTGAAATTCGTATCACAGGAATACTCGAATAATAAAAATTTCTCCACTACGCGTGACCCTTCATTTACATAATGAGAAATTACTTTCAGATAATGAATTCAATAAACGAATCGTTTGCTCGATCGAGCATCAACGCGTCGACCGCCAGCGCGATACTTGCACACTTTCCTCTCTCGGAACGTTCAATTTTTTATGAAATATTAAATACGTTGCATGATGAAAGAGAATTTTTCATTTTACGATATTATATGTGTTATTTAACGTTTTGTTTTTTTTTTCTTTCTTTCTTTCGGTGATGATATTCATCTTATTTTAATCGTTTTTGAAAATATTTATAGCAACGGAAATGCCAGTGACTAAAATTTCGTTTCGATATAAATGAAAAGCTCGGATAAATCGTAATTACGTTAGTCATATTTGTAACTCAGAGATTTTTTTCTTTTTCTTTTTTTTTTCATTGAAATTTAAAAACCTGAAATTTTATTTAATTCACAAAAAAAAAAAAAATTAAATTCGTTAAAAAATCTTAACAAAATTCAATTTAACTTGAAATCTTTTCATTTCGCACTCTCTCGCCCGCTTCTGCGATAAACATTCCAATTTCACTTCTAATAACGATATTTCGAAAAGATAGCAAACATCAATCGACAGGGTGAGGAAATTAAGACCGGGGAATCCCCGTTCGTCAATCGTCAGGGATTTCGAAATTGAAATTGAAACCGTGCTCGCTTGCGAAGCGGGAAAAAGAGGGGGAGGGAAATAGAGAAAGAACGAGAGAGAGAGAGAGAGAGAGAGAGAGCATCGATACAGAAACGACGAGTGGAAGCGAGAATTCGCTCTGGTGGAAATAAAAAACAAATAAGCCCACGGGTCGTTTGTTTGCGCTCCTTTGCGAGCCGGGGCCGCGCCACCGATGCAAATTCCCGCGATATTCGCGCGAAAATAGGCTGTCAGGAAGCGGAGGCCGGTCCACGTGTCATCGTGTCCACGCATGACCGATCAGCGTCGACCGTGAAATAAATATGAAAAGTTGTAGTCTGATTTATGACCGGCGGACGGCTCGTCTGTTGATTTATGACGCTGCCGCCGGAAAGCGTCGGCTTTATTTTCTATCTGGCACGTTGCTGCCTCCTCCTCTTCCTCCTCCTCCTCCTCTTCCTCCTCCTCCTCCCCCCTCTCCTCCCCGCGAAATCGTCAGTCATTGATGGGACAGTTTCGCACGTTTTCTTTTGAATTTATACGTTTTTCTCCCACCATTCCAAAGCTCAGGTGACTTTATGCTACAGCTTCGAGAGATTTATTTCGAACATCGTGAAATGGAGTTTTTCCCTGATGTATATACAGTCTCTGTCCTATTCCGAGTTACTCAGAAGATTGATTATATTGGCGTGTAGAATGAATCCTCTTTCCCCCCCTGCGAGAAAGTTGTAAAAATTCAGCCGGGGAATGTCTTTTGCCGAACACTGCGAAATTTTGTTCACCGTGGAACCGAAGATTGAAATCTGTTCGTTGCAATTTTCAATTAGCACCCCCCCCCCGCAAAAAATAAGCAACGTGCTGTCGACATTAGAATAACAAAGTACATCGTAAAAAAGAATTGTATGGTTGGAATTATATGGTGCAAATGATACGGAAAACTATGGATTAAGAGAATATTATTTAATATATTATTTACTTNAGCGTTTGATAAAGCGCGTGCCATCGTTACGTCAACAGCGCGCGGCCCCCGAGATCCGTCAAAGCTCTGACGTACGAATTAATCTCGGATCGAACGAGAGCGACTGTGACAAAAATCCTTCCTTCCTTCCTTCCTTCCTTCTTTTCGATATTCGTTTTTCTCTTTTTTTTCTTCTTTTTTTTTGTTTTGTGGTCCGTGCGTTTATTCGAAAGAACTTTGAATGCTGGCGAGGAAGTTGTCGGTGAGTCAGATTCGTTTTTTTGGAATTGTCAATTTAAATAAAAATAATTATAAATAATTATGATAATTACAAGTGAAAATAATTTGGTCAATCGTCGGTTAATATCTCTCAGATATAAACGATTTATGTTACGAAGAATTTCCAAACGAAGTGAAATTGTTTAAAGATTCATAGATACTCGCGAGATACTCGAGTACATGAGAGTACATTCCATTGCCTTCCGAGGCTGCGCTATCTTCATCAGAGTCAGTCATGCATGTCACGCGAACGTTCTCTCGACAACAGTTGACTCCGCCAATCTCAAATTGTCCCAACGCGGTTCCAAGCTGAGAAATAATACGGCAGAGTAATGATATGGCGATACGTCCGTTCTAATGAAACATAAAACAAGTGAATCGGTTCTCGTTTCAATTAACTCTAATAGAAGTAGCAAAAATCGGATACCTTGGAATCATCTTTTTTCAAGAATGGATATAGATATACTTGAATTAATTTTTCAATGTACAACGGAACTAAAAATTCTTGGCCATTAATGTCCTAGAATATTTAATATTTTTCAGTAAGAAAGAAAAAAAAATAATTATGACAAAGTTCAACTGACTGACAGAAAATATGTAAAAAGTTTGATATATTTCGTATCACGAACGGTCCGGCCAAAAAGTCTGGTTTCACTTGCAATTTTTGGTTGTCAATAAATCTAAAACGTGACTAGAATTTTTTTTTTTTTAAAAAGAACTGTAGTGTACTCCGATCAACTGCCAGAAATTCAACGAGTAGTATCGTTGTACGACGTATTACACGAGTGGGCTGGCCAGACGCGTCTCAATCTACTTACGCGCGCCGCGATACTTTTGCGCCAAACCGACTCCTGTTTCTCAATGATTAAACAAGTTAAACGAGTTGCCAACCAACTTTCAGATTCGATGTA
This sequence comes from Lepidotrigona ventralis hoosana, assembly GCA_002806875.1. Lineage (NCBI taxonomy): Eukaryota > Metazoa > Arthropoda > Insecta > Hymenoptera > Apidae > Lepidotrigona > Lepidotrigona ventralis. Next base: position 11,188 of record NIPQ01090126.1, read on the forward strand.
AATTCGTCGGCCACACGTGTTCCTTTGTCTTTGCAATATCGGCGAGTAAACGGGGATTGTTGCGCAACTTGCACGCCACGACCACAAATTGTGCGCGAACTTATTACGAAAGTTTCACTTTGGAAAATCCTACTGGAATGTTGATTCAGAAAATGGACTTTATTACGTAATATCGGCGAACGAAAACACAACGCCGGCTTCAATGCGTCTATAGTTAAAATTCAGTGAAGTCCCCGATCGATCTCACCGAGTCTTTATTACAGAGAGAGAACATCACAAACGGGGAGCAGCTTCAGATCCCGTGTGTCTAGGCTTAAGAAACTCAAGGATACGCGAGATGTGGATCCAGGTCGTCGAATATTACGTTCTCTTTATCATTGAAATTCGTTCACAGAGCCACGATAATTTTCTCTCTCTCTCTCTCTCTCTCTCTCTCTCTCATTGGCCTCCGCAATTTCAGTCCGCGGTTTCATTGCAGGAATTATTAGAATTCGATATTCGCCATGGCGGTGTGAAAATTTACATTTTTCCCCCATCACGAGCGATATTCCTAGTTGGAATCGCCACAGTGGCGATGATAGCGGAGAACCGATTTCATCTAACTCGGCCGTCGATGCGCAAGAAACACACCGCGAGTATGAATCGATTAAGTGCCTCGGTTTCTTGTCGACTCGGCAAGCAAATGAAATATTTACGCGTAAATCGATCCCTGAGACCCATCGATGTAGTTAACGAGACTTCAAATTAAATGTATCGAAGGAATAAAGATATAAATACTTAACATCAAGATACTTGAAATTTCCGATTATCTCTGGAGGTTTCAGACGATGAAATTTCGAGACACGAAGGAATACAAGTTCTATGCTATCGATCAAATTTTTAACGAACCTGTCAAGATAACAGCAATAAAAAGAAACAAAAAGGAAAGAAAGGAGACGACAGAATGTCAAAAAGAAATTTTAATATTCGTAGGGAAGCGTGTTCGAAAGGAATGAAATTTCGAGGCGCGAGAAGATTTCGCAGATTCTTCGAAATTCAAATTAAGCGGCAGCTCGTTCTCCGTCGTTGACGCGAGGTCGAATCACCAGCGAGTTAATTTCTCATCGGGTGTAATTGACCCTGTGGAACTGTGTGTTCACCGTCGACGTTACGTACATGTCAATGAGCTATTCAGAATGGGCTGATTGGCCTCATTGTGCTCAGGGTCAAATACATCGGCGAAGTTTCAACCTTTGTATCCGCTGTATTCTCAACGTTTCCAACAATCGCGAATATATGACAAAGGCGTGTGTGTCAACTCGTAAATTCCCTGCCCGTATTTTCTGCCATGGGAACGCGAGAAATTTGCGAAGAGCGACACGCGGCTATCGACGATCGAATCAAAGACGTCGCGATTTTAAAATCTGCCCTGGTTTTAATTCCAAAACCGGAGACTGAGATTGATTCGTATTTTCGCCGAATCAAATCAATTTTATTTGTAGTTGCTCACAGACGTATTTGAACGCTTATAGACTGTATTGGAAAAAATTTAAGAATATATATAAATTGTAGGATATTTAAGAAAAGTTCATCTTTAATAGTGCGATCCTCGAATCTTCATATTGTATACTCAGTTCAGCAAACAGAAAGGATTTACAACATTTACAAAAGATTTAATCATTTTGTGTTTAGACGTGAGATCTTGCTACAGCTTGAGACAGGTTACTCGTACTACTAATTTTTTCCTAACTTCCATACGTATACATTTTCAGGTAAATTTTCAATTTGAACAACACAATCATCCCTCGTTACAGTACGAACGAAATTCAAAAATGTTTTACATTTTATATATATATATATATATATATATATATATATATATATATATATTTCTGTGTGTTAAAGTGCAAGTATCTTTTTGCCGGTCAAAGGATCCGGTGGAATGATTGTTCCAAGTGAAGAAAGTCGATTGTCAAGCGGCATGTAGGTCAGGATGATTCTTATTCAATGGGCCACATGTGGGTCAGGATCGTCTTGACCCGGAGGTTTACGATGCAGATAGGGTTGTTTGGAACACTCGTACGGGAAACGAAAGATGCTCGCTCGGAATGTTGTTGCTGGTCGTGATACGTATACTAATGCGACCTCAGTTCCTCAAAAGCGGATATCGAGGCAACGAAATTATTTCGGATTTACCACGCTAATTCATTCTTATTCTAAACTGCGCTAGATTCGCGTAGATTCATGTGCTCACGGTCGTATATCCCGGAATGGAATGGAATGGAATGGAATGGAATTTACGCAGAGAGTATTTCAACGAGTTAATTCATCCCTCGCAGATATTAGAAAACTATTTGAGTTCCATAGCTCGTTCAACACACAGTACGAACACTGAATCGAAGCAATAAAGCCTAAATAAATATTTGTCCGTGAATATTACACGACGTGCATATCTTCGTGTACCATGTAAATTTCATGCATCCTCGTAATTCAGCATTCGCTCGTAAATGGACAAACGTCCACGTTTAATTATCACATTGATTTAATTGACGTGTCATTGTCTCTGAGCGAACGCAAAGGATTCTTAATCCTAATGAAAGCCGCGCCACGCCAGATCCTCTGGCGATTAAATCTCGAAAAGGAAGCTCAAGTGATAAAAATACAACCGTGCCAAAAGATTTAAAGAACTTACTCTTACTCGAGCGTTATTAGGGAAACGCAACCGAGGCAGCGTTCGCGGATTTCAAATTAGCTTCCGCGTTTGATCGTCATCCGGAATGGAAAAATCGTACTCCACATGAGCACCACGGGACAAAAGGGTTACACGAATATGGCGCGTATTTAAAACGGAAGCGTTCGAGAGAGGCGCGGAGTGCTTTTGTACAAAAGACGGGGATGGGTTCCAGCACATCGATCCTGGCAGTCTGGTAGGGCGGACCCTTGTGGAAGGGTGCACAGGCCGATGAGATAGCAGGAAATTGAATAGTGCTTTCGCCTGATAGTGAGCCGAAGTAGCACTGTCACCAGTAGTAGCGCGAACCGTCTGTTTGCTCGAACAAGCTCCAACGGACCCGCTTCACNTTTATTTTTTTTTTTTTTTTTTCTTTCTGTCTTTTCCTTTATTTTAGATCACGCGACCCACTTGTGTCCTTTTGTACAATCCCTCGTACGTACATACATACATACATATATGTATGGAACGGATGAAATTTCGTTCACACTTTCCACGCGAATCGTAACTTTCCTTTTTATCCGTTCTTTTTTCTTTTCTTTTTTTTCACTTGATTCTGTTGGTCTTTCTCCTTTTTTTTGCGAGGAGATTTATTTCTGGTGGAAATTAGTTTTCATTCTTGCAACGTGGATTATTTTCTGCCGTTTCCAGCTTGAATTGAGTTTTCTTTATCGTTCGCGATAAATACTAACGCCCCCAAAAATTGCACCATCGATGACTCGAACTCTCGTATTGGAGATATTAAAATCTGTATTGGAAGAGTTGTAATGGGGAGAAAAAATAAGTAACAAATAATTAGGAATTAATTAGCAACCGGAAAAAGATTGTAAAATTTATTTTAAAGAAAGCAGAAATTTGTGAAAACCAACTGTTGTAAGTCTATAAAATTTCCATATTAAATTACGAATAAATTATTTTTCTAGTAAAAAAAAAATCGATTATCAAGCTCTGTAATTTTGCTTGATATCATGACTTACTCATTTCAATCAATGAGAATTCAATTTATATCTTTAATTATAAATTGAAATGACGTATCATTGAAATGACTTTTCGTCCATTCTATTTACTGTTGGCTCTTCTAAGGAAATTTATTTTTTAAGAAAATCATTCATCGCTGTAACGTGGATTATTTTCTGCTGTGTTCTTAATTGAATTTTGTATATTATTTACGGTGGACGTTATATCCGTTTCGCAAAGAAGCAGGATATTAAAATTCAAGTTATCCGAGGAATTACATTTTCCGAAGTTCTCTCATGTCTCCCTTATTTTAAATCGCATCACCGGTACCGATGGAATCCGGTTCATATATTTCATATATTTACAGCGACGTAGCATTATTATACCTTCCTCTATTAAAGTCATATTTACTTGAGTCCTTTAATTTCTTTATTCTTCAGGCTATTTATTTACCTTAGTATACACAGAATAATTCAATCTATCGCTTTCTACATCGATTTTCATCAATATCCTCGGAATGACAATAAACAGATGCGAACACTGACTGCAATATTTTCTAATAAATTCGATAAACGTAAAATTACAGAGTTCCTTTCTTCCCTTTTTTGTTCGTATACTGATTTTCAGAAACACAGCTAGACATTAAAAGAATCTGTGAAAAAACGGTTTTTTAATTCAGTGAGGCGCGATTGAAAACGAGACGAGTTATAATTGCGCTAGATCAGAGCTAACTGGCGGTCCGCGGGTCTTTGCCCCTACTTTTCTAATCCCTAGTGAAGGATATAGCTGTGGAGGGGATGTAGCTATGGAGGGGATATAGCTGTGGAGGGGGTATAGCTAGCGATCAGGAAAATAGGAGCAAAGGCCGCCAGTTAGCCGGCTCAGCGCTGAAGATAGAAAAGATAATTAACCAATCTCGAAGGCCTGATCGTCCATTGACGCATTTTTTCTCGTTGATTGCAGCGCTTAAAATGTCTGGAACGGAGGCACATGGCGGTGACACGAGTCCCACGCGTGAGCCAAGGTAATTAAAAAGAAATACATACCTTTTGATTTGGCTAGTGTCGAGGACACTTTCAAAGTCTCTTTGTTGTTTCTCTTTTCAAAATTCCACGCGTTTAATGGGATAACTTTCTCGCGTCGAGGCTGATTGCTCCGTTTGCTCTTCGTATTAAAAGCGTCGCTGACGGAAACGTTTTTTTTTTTTTGTTTTCTCCTTCTGTCTTCTTACTTTGTAACCGAAAACTTGGTACGAACGCGGCGGGATATTTAATCACCGAGTCTCCGCTTCCTGTCCTTAATTACAAAACTAAGACTACGAGGGAGTCTTGGAAAACAAAGAATGGAAAAGGAAAATTTTCGTCGGTTCAATTTTCCACGTTCGTTCGAAATGTATTAATAACGAACGTGTTTGTCTCGTCCAATGCGCTTCAAGTTTTCTTTAGCACGATAATATCCAATGAAAATATCTGACGAAGGATTTTCTTCATGAAAGAACCTTTTTATTTGGTATATCTGTAACTGTACCTAATTATATTACCAAGTTGCGGATCTTACGATAAACATCATAGACTATTTACGTATTGGATTAATCCACAAGTCAAAGTTGAGTTTACAATGAAATAGAGAACTTTGATTTGTTAATGGTAACAAGTAAGTCGAAAATAGAAGAAAATTATCAATTGCCATTAAGTAATTGGGATGGCCTGACAATCGTTGGAGCACATCATCACCCAAAGAATTAGGCAATTCGACAAGGATCCCTTTCGATTCATACGAAAAGCAAATGATTGATAACGAAGGACTAACGAAGTTCGTGTCCCTAATTACCAGGCTCCTCGGAGTTGTAACCATCCTCGTTCTAAACATGTCCTCAACGCGCTGTGTGTATCAAATTATGGTGACGTCGCACGATGCTCGTCCTCGATATTAATTGAGGAATTAATTATCTCAGATCTCTGTGACTCAGTCTCGGAGGACGGATTTCGGGCGAACAGTTTCTACAGAGGAAGCTGGTCTGTTAAAAGGCCACTCACTGATACCGACTGACTAATTGGCGAGTCCAATCCATGAAAGACGCGCGAGTAATAAGTAATTGACATCTTTGCGAATTCGATCAATGCTCTCTCGCAAAAACGATTACGATCAATGACCACAGAGATCAGCGTCCAATTTATCTTTCCTTTCTTTCCCCTTCCTTTTCTTCTGGACTCGTTCGTTTCCCACCAAAAACGATAATGTTTCCTTGCGAACATTTCAGGAAGAGTAGAATTCATAGCGTTGGATTACCTGCACGAACGTCCTTGCTTCCGGAACCACCGCCCGCCGGAAGCGGCACTCCACCGCCGATACCGCGCCGCCATTCCGCAACACCTGCGGTACGTAAACTTCGAACGGCCTTTCAATTAATTCTGGTTTAATCGGCACGCCGCTTCACGCGTGTTCGACCAGAAATTAAAGAATTTCGTTGGACACTTTACGTCGACAGGAAAAAGGGAAAAGAAAATGGAAATCTTCTGCGTTCTCGCAGAGAGGAGAGTTTTCTCAGAGAACTAGATTGTAACTAAAATTATCGTAGAATTTTATGTTTTAACACTAAACGTACCGGTATTTTACATATATCAAATGACCCCTCGCGATACATAAGGTATGCAAAGAATTTTTCTCAGTAAAAAAAGAGAAATTAAATAATCAGATAATATAAGAATTTACAAAAAGTCAGATTAGCGAAAGAGATAACAACGAATGTACGATTTTAAAGTAAATTTTGAAAGGGGGTCATTTGACTCCGCTTGGTACGTTTAGTGTTAAGCTTGTATCTTTTGAGAAATATAATTAGAAAAACAAAGAAGTTCTAGGGGAAAGATTTTTACTGTACTGAATGTTATAGAAAATTCCTTATTATCTTCTCAATTTCAAAATCTCCTGTTTGCAACTGAGGAAATGGAGAGTAGTACCTGATCTATCGGGAAGCACATTTTTCGCAGGTGCAATATTTTAACTCAATTGTAACATTCAACGAGTTTCTATTAAATCTGATATTCACGAAGATATAACATATTGCATGTAACATGTAAGAAAAAGCTTACAAAGTAAGCAAAGCAGACCTTTTTATCTTTCCGATTATATCCACGAAACAAAAACGTCTCGCGGATATCTCTCTGCAGTAGAATTTCCCATAAATAGGCAGACATTCGCCGATCCAATTGCGACAAAACAAATCTACAATAATTACAGCAATTACAGTAACAAAACGAAAGATACGTCGCTAGCAGCGCGTAATAATTCCAAAAAGGATGACACCAGGTTTCACGATCTGCTTCATTCTTTGTTACATCTTGAAATACGATGCAATTTCTCGCATAAATCGCACGGCAGGCCGAAAGGTAACGTTTTAGTGGCGCACCAACGACGCTCAAACGAATTAACAAAGACGAAAAGGACAGCGGCGTAATCTCGGCCGGTCGTCGTTTTAAGCGGCCGCAGTAAATCGAGCAGAAGCAACGAGGAACGAAACGTTCTCCGTCTAAGTGCTTGTTCCTCGAACAGGTCCACGTAATTAGTGGGCAAACGAGGATTTAATGGATCAAGCTGAATCCGTCCGGTTCTTTGCACAGACAAGTCTGGACACGAGGACAATTGTCACTCTGACCACACGAGCATCATCTACATACGTTCTACACATACATACATCACACACATGGACACGCGAGGCTCACGGTGTTTTGTTGAGCTAGTTGCAAGTGTCTCTAACACGACACTTTCTGCTTTCCTCTTTTCCTCTCTCTCTCTCTTTCTCTCTTTCTCTGCTACGTGTCAGCAACAGCAACAGATTTTATATGCACTGACAGGTTTTACATGTAAAAAATATTGTACACACACACACACACACACACACACACATTGAAGTTGTAATAAAAATATGGAACAGAAGAATTGTTTAACTCTTTGAGGCACACGATTAAAAAAAAATAAAAATAAAAACCCAAGTTGCACAGACCCTTTTTTTAATATAAAAAAAAATGGAAAAAATATTAAAATATAAATTGTATGACTATGAGTAACTTCAACGAGTAATTTTCGAGATGGATTAAAATATATCCCACCATGCATAAAAAGCTAAGCAAAAGGTGGGACATTTTTTAACCCATCTAAACCCAAAGAGTTAAATAAACGACAGTTTGCCGCACAGTAATTTGCAGACTTGAATTTCTCGAAATTTCGTAATGTCGCGAGATATGATCTAGGTGAAAGACACGGCCAAGCCAATCCTTGGAATTTCTCAGTGTCAAAAAAAAAACGGGATGATATAAGTTCATCGATGATTGTTGCAGAGCGTGACCTTAAAAAGAAGCAGAAACCATAGTTATAAAAGAGAAAATAAGAAGGAAAAATAATCCTTGGAATTTCTCAGTGTCAAAAAAAAAACGGGATGATATAAGTTCATCGATGATTGTTGCAGAGCGTGACCTTAAAAAGAAGCAGAAACCATAGTTATAAAAGAGAAAATAAGAAGGAAAAATTGCAAACAGAATTGCCTACTAAGGTTCTTTCGCTTTGCGTGCAAGTTAAAAGAATACGTCTTCCACTGTGTGTGTTATCCACGCTACGAGGGTGTAGTATTCGACTCGAGTAGAACAGAGGGGAGGAACTCTATCGGGGAACTTGTTGATCCGACAGGTTGCACCGCCACCGATACCACTGCGACCGCCAGCGATCCCGAAACGGAGCAGAAACGAGAAGCCGATCCCGATACAAGTACCAACGAGGAAGAACGCTCAGACGAACCGGCAGAAATCTAGCGATCCAGCGCCACCGTCCTCGTCGATTTTATCCTCCTCCTGGTCCTGCGAGACTAACAACGACAAGCTAATCGACCTGGGTCCCCTGCAGGCCCAGGACCAACCTAACGGCCAAGAATACACGTTGAACTTCACGGGCGAAGAGTCGCGGGATACGAACGATGAGAACGACTTTGTGGCGGACTTCGATAAAGCGAACTTCGACGGGGGCTGCAAGCCGAATGACAAGTCCAGCTTCGAGGAACTGCAGAAGGCGTCGCGCGACTTGGAGAAGAGGTTGCACGAGAGAACTGTGAAGAGCGCCGGGTCGAAGTTCAAGGATCAGGCTGGAGAAGGCAGGCAGAGGCAGGCAGCCAACGCGCAGAACAGCAGGTGAGCGAGATTCGTGTGATTCGTTGGAGGTGACAGTGGAAGAGATCAACATATAGCGAGTCGTACGAGTATTCGTACCGCATTCTCCTTAGAGAATCAGAAAAATTTTGAGAAACGATTCGTGTCAAATTTGTATCAAAATCTTGTTTCAACGGTAACTTGTTCATAATTTGATCGTTTCAGCACAGTTGTTATTGTAAAATAGCATGTATGGTTGAAAATTGACTATCGAAAGGAGATATTTCTATGACTCGCTATTTTATATTATACAATTGATTGAATACTTTGATTATTATTAATCAAATATTCAAGAAATCGAACTTATTTCCATCTGTGTACTCAATTAATACTAAAGCGACAGAGAATAAGGCATGTATAAAGATTTATCTAAAGACTTTCGTAATCAAACAAATTTTCATCCTCGTTTGAAAGTATAGAGATAATTCAACTTCACTCGCGATTCTCTCGAACTAATGGGTTTCGTCATTTTTCCTCCGAATCCCTCAAATTATCTCTCAGAATATCACGNAAATATTCAAGAAATCGAACTTATTTCCATCTGTGTACTCAATTAATACTAAAGCGACAGAGAATAAGGCATGTATAAAGATTTATCTAAAGACTTTCGTAATCAAACAAATTTTCATCCTCGTTTGAAAGTATAGAGATAATTCAACTTCACTCGCGATTCTCTCGAACTAATGGGTTTCGTCATTTTTCCTCCGAATCCCTCAAATTATCTCTCAGAATATCACGCGATTTCTCTTCCTTTTAATCCACCCACATGCGTCAAATGAATCCCCCTCGTTCCGTGTAACGTTGCTTCGTTCTAAACCATGTCACCATGTCACCCTGACAAAATCACGTTAGGAAACTTTGTTGCTCGCGCGTAGCAACATGAATTCCGAAATAAAGCTAATACATCCAATTAATGTATCTTCTTGAATGATAATTATTTGCAAAAATATTCTATATAGCGTTTTCTTTGTCATCTCTTGGAACATTCCAAATACACTTTTTATCTTCTAACCCTTAATTGTTACTGTGAAGTAGATACTTTTAATAATTTAATCTGCTACATTTCAAATTCATTTATTTTAATAATTAAACATTATGTCATCTCTTGGAACATTCCAAATACACTTTTTATCTTCTAACCCTTAATTGTTACTGTGAAGTAGATACTTTTAATAATTTAATCTGCTACATTTCAAATTCATTTATTTTAATAATTAAACATTAAACGAATTGCCATCCGGATTTTCAGGCAAAATTTTAAATTGAACGAAGAAGAAATGTGACAAAGTGTCTAAAAAACAATGTTCACAATAAATCGGATAAATTACACCGTACTTACAGGGAATAAAAATCTACCTGAAATCCATTCTGTCCTTCCATTAACTTTTCGTTCAATCGAAACGATGACCCGGCCAACGAGTTAATCTTCCGTTATAAACTCATTCCCCGTCGTCGAACTGCAATATCTATCCATCACGTGCACCGAAATTATAAAGAAACGGTCGACGTTGCCTGCAAAACGCTTCTACCATCATCGCCGGTATACTAAAACGCACGTGGCGAGCGAACAGAGTATTAAGGCCGTTTACGAGCACGGCAGACGAGAGTTTCGACGGAACGTCTGCTCGAACGCGGAGATAGAGTCACGCTTCGTTTAGTCCGTCGCGAGTGTAATCGGTTGTGGCGTCTCGCCGCTAATTCCTCCGTTTCTCTACACTTTTTTCCACGGCTAGGAAGTTGCAACACTGCCAAACAGAAGAGACGAGCAATTTTGTTTCGCACGAGCACAGATCTCAATCGTCCTCACTAACTTTTTGTGTGAGTAATTCAGTAATCTTTAGCAACTTTTAGTAATTGAAAATAGTGCGCACCATTGTTTCAGGATTCCGTGGAAAGATTCTAGCGGGGAAAACTATGGTCCTGGCGCGAGGTTTGAAGACGAGAAAAACAGTCGAGACGTAATAATACAACTTGTGTTTTAATAGGAATTTTAATAGGATGGGATTTCAGGATTCCGTGGAAAGATTCTAGCGGGGAAAACTATGGTCCTGGCGCGAGGTTTGAAGACGAGAAAAACAGTCGAGACGTAATAATACAACTTGTGTTTTAATAGGAATTTTAATAGGATGGGATTGAATTAGGGAGGTTACAGCTCCGATACAGAGGGAGAAAATAACTCTAGACGATGAGTGAAACTTATTGCGGCAGCGAGAATTGGAGTCGGGAAAATGATGATTCGAGTCAAAATTCAAACACTCGACAGCATATACAGTGAACTCAAGTGGGCAAGTGCAACGCGAGGAAGAGAGAGACTTGCGTAGCTGACTTTAATTTAGAATTCTTCCCATTCTTGGCGCAAGAGTTTAATAGAAACGCTACCTTCCCCCTCGCGAACCTACCTTCGCCGCTGTTTCGGGTTATTACAAACTTCGTTTTAGAAACCCACGGTTTCTAACACGTTCGTACACTCGAACAAAAGTGTGAGGGAGCGTTAGTTAAATTCCGAATTGGCGAGACGTCAGAAGGGGGTGGGTGGCGAGGAAAACGTACATCACCGCACTAATTTCACGTCCATGGAACTCCGCCATCCATTTTTTTAATAAATCAAACAACGATGGAACTTTCGGGGCTAATTCAATCGGTCGTCTAGAAGGGGGTGGGTGGCGAGGAAAACGTACATCACCGCACTAATTTCACGTCCATGGAACTCCGCCATCCATTTTTTTAATAAATCAAACAACGATGGAACTTTCGGGGCTAATTCAATCGGTCGTCCGTTGCGCGCGAAAACTTTTTCATCCCTTCCGAGTTCGAGCTCACGACGCTTGCCGCTGCCGGTTTGTTCGACAGGCTTCAGTCGTCGAAGACGGGGAAAGAGGGTTCTTGCAAGGAAACTACGGACAGAAAGTCTCGGGAGAAAATTGCCGTGTCCCGTAGGGAGACCCTGCAGGACGACGAGACGAAGTTTGCAGCCCTGGTGAGGTCGCATCGCGAGGCAGAGAAGAGATGCAAGTTCGAGGAGCTTCAAGCTGCCTCCAGGAAGCTCGAGAGACGACTATACGAGGAGGATGACCATCTGAGAGCGAACAAAGACAGGTCTGCCGCCAGGTAAATCCCTCGAGAGTTTGTAGTTTTTCAGCTAATTTCAAAAAATATTTGACGGGTGCAGAGAATTTTATCGCTTTCACGATAAACTTGTCTCCCAAATATTTTTAGAATCTTGCAACAGTATTCAAGATTTCTGAATAGGAGAGTATTTAAAAATTTTTTAATAATATAACTCGCATTGAGAACTTTCAGTCTCATTCTCTCCTTTTCGAATGAAAGAACCTTTGGCGATATATTTCTTCATCTTTCGTTTGAAAAAAAAAAAAAATAAAAAACAGATACGACGAGCAGAAATCCGGGGAAGCGGCACCACG
>NIPQ01090127.1:0-11104 GCA_002806875.1 Lepidotrigona ventralis hoosana
AAAAGGGTCCTAATTTTACAACAACAATTGAAAAACAGGAAACAGAATTGACTGCTGATTTATTAGCAAATGGTTCATGGAAGGATAAGAAATTTAAACCCTATAATTTTGATGCTCTTGGTGCTACAATTGAAGTGGGTCATTTGCATCCACTTTTAAAAGTTAGAAGCGAATTTAGAAAAATTTTTCTTGAAATGGGGTATACAGAAGAGAAAATGAAGTTTTAGATTTACAATAGTTAACAGTTTTCTTCATATCTTTTTATTATTCCCATAGATTCACTGAGATGCCAACAAATAACTTTGTGGAAAGTTCTTTTTGGAATTTTGATGCATTATTCCAACCACAACAGCATCCAGCAAGAGATGCACATGATACTTTTTTCATAGCTGGTACCTTTCATCAATAATTTTTTTAAGTAATTAAATTATATATATTCAATTAATTGATGCATTCAAAATTTTTATTTTAGAACCGTCTCATAGCACAAATTTTCCTCTGGAGTATATGGAAAAGGTAAAGAAAGTTCATAGTGAAGGAGGCTATGGATCTTTAGGCTATCGTTATGATTGGAAAATCGAAGAAGCGCAAAAGAATGTTCTTCGCACTCATACGACTGCTGTTAGTGCACGAATGCTTTACAATCTTATGCAACAGGTAATTGATGACTCAATATCAATATCAATTTAAGAGCTACAAAATACTCATATGTAAATTTCAGGATGAGTTTAAGCCAGTAAAGTATTTCAGTATTGATCGAGTATTTCGAAATGAAACTTTGGATGCCACGCATTTAGCCGAATTTCACCAAATTGAAGGTGTAGTCGCTGATTACAATCTCACGTTAGGTGATTTAATAGGAATTTTGTATGAATTTTTTAAGAAACTTGGTATTACGCAGCTTAAGTTCAAACCCGCATATAATCCGTACACTGAACCGAGTATGGAAATCTTTTGTTATCACGAGGGTTTAAAAAAATGGATAGAAATTGGTAATAGCGGAATGTTTCGACCAGAAATGTTATTACCAATGGGATTACCTGAGGATGTAAATGTCATTGCTTGGGGATTATCTTTAGAAAGGTTATGAAAAAATAAATAATTTGTGTCATTCAGATATTTTAAATTCAATGTTTTTAACTTTTGAAAATTTATTTTTTAGGCCAACTATGATTAAATATGGATTAAACAATATACGAGATTTGGTTGGACCAAAAGTTGATTTGGAAATGGTTTATAACAATCCTATTTGTCGCTTAAACAAGTAAATATCTATCTAATCATATAAAGATTTTTATGTAAGTAATTACAATATTGAAGTTAAAATGCATATGACTTCTATCGTAAAACTTCTTTTATGAATCCTCCTCTAAAATAATTGAATATGGAGAAACTTTTTATAGTTATTTATCAATATTTTCATTTAATTATTACAAAAATTTATTTATTAAATAAGACAAATATTAATATCCTTCTAACAGGACTAGTCACAATTCTCCTCAAACAAAGAAGGCCGAAGATAAGAAACAAGAGTTAAACAAACACGAAAATAAATATTGTACGTTTAAATGTGCAGAAAAATTCGAGAAGCAAAAGCTTATCATATTTTGTGATCCAAAGTATCCTATCAAGTTTATAGAATTGTTTTTCCATCATGTAAAAAATTATGTCAACATTTTTGTGACTTCTCATGTACATTCCAGTGTACAACATCTTCCAAATTATTTGTTAAATTTTTGTTCAGAATATCGAAATGCAGATCAATCTAATGATATACACTTAACAATAATTTGGAAAGAAATTGGTATTGATCCCATAATGCAATTACCAGGAATGTACGCAATAACAGGCGAGATAAATGTAGCGCGATATCTAAATCGCCTAATCGAAAATTGTTATCCTTATGTTTTACGTTATGAAAGTAAAGATGCATTATATGCTAATGAAATAGATAACTATTTAGAAAAAATACACACTTTTTTACATGCTAATGTATACCACGCTATTNCACACTTTTTTACATGCTAATGTATACCACGCTATTCATAAAAAATCACGTTATGTAATGGGTGAAGATATATCCATTGTAGATATTTTGTTAGAATCCCTTGAGAAATAATACGAAAATAAAATTTTATAAAAATATAGACATATATTTTTGAATCTTTTATGTGCTACGTTACTTATAATAAATTAAATTATTATTATATTAATATATTTAACAATATTGAATATATTGTATATGTGATTAATTAAATATTTATTTATATGCTTTTGAATTGATTTATACCGGTACTTAATTAAATAATTTGATAAAAAATATTTGCTTTCATTCTTTAAAAAGTGGTATTCGTGTGGTAAATACGTTTACATGCACCTACATAGATCGTGTATGTACGTATGTATGTACACAAGTATCTAATATTTAAATAGCGCGCGGTGAAAGTCGATATCTCGAAACTCCCGTTGCTCGTATTTCATAATCGAAGTTTTGAGTCGTGCAATCGAAGTTAGTATTTCATTGCTACGACTTGTGATCTGGTTTTGTTTCAAGGTAATTATTTATTCCTGATACATTTCAAGTAATTTTAAGAATAAGAATATAGAATTACTTTAAAAAATAAGACTAGATATTTCTTCTTTTAGTAACGAAGGAGACACAGTAAGAGGATCGTCATAAAAATTCAAAAAAACTACACAAATTATAAAAAGAATTCTTTATTATTCTCATTTTCGCACAAGTCCTGCATTGCGAAGTACGTTATATACTTTCTCTCGTGGGATTTTATCCGTTTCACGATCGATTACCTACAACAAAAACAAGAAGTACTATTACAAGTACTAACTTACTACTTATAGAGTATACCAGATACATGTATATTGTGCTATATATATATATATATATATATATATATATATATATATATATATATATATACGAATTCATAAGGAAATGCGATATGCGAAAGTGGTATTCTCAGATGTCAGAACTAAATCCAATAAACCTCGTTCCAAAATCAAACGCGGGGTTACGCCTCATACGTTTTAGTTTCAGTTTTTCATTTATATTCTCATAATATTGCAGAAGAGACGTTGAAATTAATAGGGAACTTCTTACCTGCGTCTCCTTATTCAAAAGCCATGATTCCTTCGCGAGCCTGGCGGCGATTAGCGGGTTTTTATAAAAGTCATTTCGCAATTCGTTCGGCAGGGTGTCTTCGACTGCTGAGTTCAGTACATTCGCCGGATGTTGATACAAGAATCCCGAGGGAATGTAATACTGTGGAACGGCCGCGCATAATCCCATCAACATCGCAAACGTGATTATTGTATTCATGTCCACGTAAAATTCTGCAGAAAGGACAAGCTCCGACCAATTTTAAGGTTTAGTGCGTATCTTGTTAAATCCAGCAGAGGAATTAATTTTTTAATTTAAATCGATATCTATCGAACAAGAAGAAATTGCACATAGATTTACAGAACCATACGGAGTTTCTATTCAAGTGACAAAAAATTCGAAAGGAATTCACGATGGCTGAGTCATTATTCCAATTCACGTTTTACAAGCATGTTTATCGAACAAGAAGAAATTGCACATAGATTTACAGAACCATACGGAGTTTCTATTCAAGTGACAAAAAATTCGAAAGGAATTCACGATGGCTGAGTCATTATTCCAATTCACGTTTTACAAGCATGTATCTATCCTTTCTACGCTGTTCAAAATTTTAATTATTTTTTGTTACACAAAGGACTATACAATAGTATTTTGGATTATCTTACTAAGTATTTAAAGGCTATATATTGTCAATGATACCTCTCTTTTTTTACTAAATTCCATCAATAATCTATAAATTCTATCAATAAGTTAATTTTATATAGTAATACTACTGTAGTATAGTGTAAATACTACTTTATTTAAAGGCTATATATTGTCAATGATACCTCTCTTTTTTTACTAAATTCCATCAATAATCTATAAATTCTATCAATAAGTTAATTTTATATAGTAATACTACTGTAGTATAGTGTAAATACTACTGTAAGTATTTATACTGTAAGTATAGTATTAAGTAGTATAGTAAGTATAGTAAGTATAGTAAGTATAGCAAGTATAGCAAGTATAGTAAGTATAGTAAGTATAGTATTAAGTGTAGTATAGTAAGTATAGTATTAAGTGTAGTATAGTAAGTATAGTATTAAGTGTAGTATAGTATTAATATTATAGTATTAAGTAAGTATAGTATTAATATTAATATACTGTAAGTATAGTAAGTATAGTATTAAGTGTATAGTAGTATAGTAAGTATAGTATTAATATTAATATACTGTAAGTAGTATAGTAAGTATAGTATTAATATTAATATACTGTAAGTATAGTAAGTATAGTATTAAGTGTATAGTAGTATAGTATTAATATTAATATACTGTAAGTATAGTAAGTATAGTATTAAGTGTATAGTAGTATAATAAGTATAGTATTAATGTTAATATACTGTAAGTATAGTAAGTATACTGTAAGTATACTGTAAGTAAGTATTTATACTGTAAATACTACTGTAAGTATTTTACACCAACGGAATCATTCTTTTGTAAAATTTTGAGCTATGCACTTTGTCTACAATATTTCATCATACACTATGAATGAACTGAACTGTTGATTCGTGTTTCAGGGACCACATTGAACATCTTTATCCTCCGTATCATCCATTTGCATCCTTTATGCAATTTAANGTAAGTATACTGTAAGTATACTGTAAGTAAGTATTTATACTGTAAATACTACTGTAAGTATTTTACACCAACGGAATCATTCTTTTGTAAAATTTTGAGCTATGCACTTTGTCTACAATATTTCATCATACACTATGAATGAACTGAACTGTTGATTCGTGTTTCAGGGACCACATTGAACATCTTTATCCTCCGTATCATCCATTTGCATCCTTTATGCAATTTAATTGGCACTTGTAGCCCACGCACAAATGCACTCACCTGAACGAACACTCGACTTCTGAACTCGCAAGATCTAGTTATTACTGTCGCGCGTATCTAACTGAATACAGTATCCGTTTACAGTGTTACTTATATACTTATATAGCAGTTGCCACTTCGATACAAGTTACTAAGGTTACCGTCGACGTTTTTTCTTGATCATTATCCGTATTCTGGCCCATTCTATCGGCCTTATGCCCCCGACGAGGCCATTTGTTCCCTCTTTGAGACATTTCAAGGGTGGAGATCCCTGGAGACTCAACTGATCACCACTCGCCGCCGTTTTACGGTATTACGTTTTATTCGCTTTGCCTTGCTCCTCGGTGACAGAGACCCTGNATCCGCGGCCTTCTTGGTTGCTTCTTGGAGTATTACGTTTTATTCGCTTTGCCTTGCTCCTCGGTGACAGAGACCCTGATATTAGATGCTGGATACGCGATACATTCTGATAGATTTTTCAAATTGACGTGTTTCAAGCCATTCGATAAATCCAATAAATTCAGCATTATCATCAATTACGTACAGAGAAAGTATTATTGCACAATTGAGACGAATTTGATTTGAGAATTGAGAAGGAATTGTGAACAAGGAAATACAATAGCCGAAGAGATAAGTTTTACAATTCGTGCTATGAATTGTCACACACCAATAAAATACAAAGTGAATCACTTCGTATAATTATTCTGTAACTGTCCTCTCGGTTTTCACTTTGTTCGGAAGAATAATTCAATAGGCATGGTCGATCCAGCAGTTTACGCACGGTGAATTTAGTTAACCGTCGTATTATAAGAACGATCCTTTGATTCAGATCGATGTGTGTCGTGAGATTTGGTGGGTGTAATGTTCCTACGTGCCTGGAAATATCGATTTCACCATTGTGATCGGAATTTCCATTACTTAACTATACACTCATTATTTCACTTAATAAAGAACCGATAGCAAGATATAAAAAAAAAAAAAATGTTTGAATGATTGAAATATTGAATATTAAACTACTTGTTAATGGAAGATCTACAAGTTGTCGAGAGTTTACTAAACTGTTACCATGCGGATCGTTGAGTTTCAACCGCCCACACAGGTTCTTACAGATTTTTTTCGAACAGCAAGTTTTCCGGTTTATGCATTACGCGTATCAGTCTCTGCCTCTGTTCAACGATTTGCAAACTCAACAAGCTACATTATTACGGACTTGTGTATTATTCCAAACTTCGTTGCTTTC
Organism: Lepidotrigona ventralis hoosana; assembly: GCA_002806875.1. Taxonomy (NCBI): domain Eukaryota; kingdom Metazoa; phylum Arthropoda; class Insecta; order Hymenoptera; family Apidae; genus Lepidotrigona; species Lepidotrigona ventralis. The sequence continues at coordinate 6,215 of NIPQ01090127.1, forward strand.
TTTCTACAGTGGCCACGCAACTACACCTTTTCCAGTTCAACTCTTTCCAAATTTTTTGATTCTTTAAAATTTCATACATCATACTTTTATAATTATAAATTCATCGATGAAATTCTAATTTCTAATAGATGATAAAATAAAGTAACAACTGAACGTTTTCAGATACATATATTTTAAAGCTAAAGCAACACATCAATTGGTATCACTTATTCTTAAGATAACATTGAGAATTTGAGAAAAGGATGATCTTGAGAGAACATGAATTATCTACATCAATTATTCTACTAACACAATTTTTTTACATTCACAAGAGTAACCAAGATATTGGTATGATAAGGAATTCAAGATAATTGAAACATTTAAATCTTTTACTGGATCTACAATCTATAATTAGATAACAGAGGTAAAGAGATATAATTATAATTATAATCATAGCTACATTTATAATCTACAATTATATAATAATTATAATCTATAAGCTACAATTATAATCATACTACAAAAAATTCATTATCACTCCTATTGAATGGATCAAGTAGTCGAAAATTGTATACATCATTATATACAAAATTGTATGCATTAAGAACAATGAATATACATCTTCCCTTCGAAATGAAGATATTAAGTAGAGACATTTTGATACATCGATTTAATTTTATTTAAACTACTTATAATAGCCAAGGAAACGGATGTATAATTGTATTTAGGTCAATGTTACGTCCTTGCATATACCAATTCACCCAGAGGCAGTGGTTACCCTTGTCGGAACTGATTCGCTTATTATAAGAAATTTCTCAGCTTTCTGAATAATGTATATAATTAAACGAGAGATGAAAGGAATGAAAAGAAAATACTACCAGTGAAAGGAAGTTACGCAAGAATACGAGAGACCTTGCACTTCTTTGTATGATAATTAGGATCTTTCGTATAAAAGATGTATAAATTGACTGAAAATATTTTGCAGTATTTATTGAGATGCATTGAATGCATTTACATTTAATGTCTTGTTGTACAGTTAGTTTTCTACTTCATTGTAAAAGGTATATATTTAATTTAAACTTTTTTTAATATTAATATATATATATATATATATAGAATAAAATTTTGAATTCAAAAAGTTGTTGCGAACATTATTAATAATTAAAAGTTTAATTTCCAAAATATAAAATATTTCAATTTATATGTAAGTATTTTGTTTATATGTAAAGAATGATATCAATTGTTTTTCATTTCTCAACTTTCATATATTTCAAGTAACAGATTTGGTAAGAAATAAAAGAACCACATGTTATTTTCATTTTTATACAAACACATTTTGAAATACATAAAAAATAGAAATACGAAGTACAAAAATTCCTATTTGTTCACAGGATATAATTCATATAATTTCCTCTGCAAAAGCAGTATAAAAGTCTTTCTCAATTTCATTTGCAATTATTTGTATAAGATAAAGTACAAATCATATTGATTATCAACAGTTTTACATCAAACAATAACGATTTAAATATATTACTTAATTAAAAGCAATTTTAAGTCTTTCGACTTAATTATTCAATGATTTATGTAAAAAAATTTATTATGTTATTAAAATATTCATCGTATTGTTAACGTTGAATCCTGTTTTAGAGTATCAAGAAATTAGGATCGCAAGAGATTGTCAAACAATTTAATGATAATACTCATAAGCTGGTGAGATTGTCTTCTGATAAACCGGAACAGCAGCATGGGCAATTGTTGGTGCAAGAGCCTTTCCGACCACTGGTACAGAACTATGAACCTGGACATGATCAAGACGCGCTGTTTTTATGTAGGTAGGTTCTTGCACGGACACTCTTTCGATCTTGGTCGCAGGTTCCACCACGTTCACTTCCTGAAGAGTTTCGATCGGCCTGCTAACCACGACACGTCGCGTAGAAACGCGTTCGTCAGCTGGTTCTGCTGATTCCGGAGCTGGTGTAGCAGAGATCACACGTCCCCGAATATTTCCAGCGTCTCCGATTGCAGATTGGGAAAGAGGGCGACCAAAGCCGACCTATGCGTTTATAAATAAATATATAAATATATATATATATAGATAAATTGGTCTCCTCCGAAGTTTGATGAGTCCGTAATATCTGTTAAATTTTGTCCTATTTGTCTTAGAAACCAAAGTAATTAACTTTTATTTCCATTATTTAATTTCAATATATGTCTTTTTCAAATGCTTCTTATTCTGATCTCTTTAGTTATGTAATTCACAGTAAATTACCTCAGCAACGTTGCCACGAGCAGTGAGCAATTCGAGCAGTCTGTTCTGGTTCTCTTGGTCAGTGTCAGGGGAAGATTTGGGGCTGAGGACAACGTTTGGCGAAGGATCACGTATAATGAGAGGTTCATCTGATTGTCCACCATTTCTTGTTTGAACTGCAGATACACGATCCTTAAAAAAAAGAAATAAAAATAGTTGTTAGTTCTTTGCTACTTCAGATAAAAGAAGAAAAATAATGATTTTTAATCGTACTTGGCTCTGGGCATTGAGTTTGCGGAAGTTAGGATTGTCAATCACGACAGTTTCGTTATCTTCGCTGGATGATGGAGTAGAAGATTCTATTCCACGAGATGGAAGAGATGGAAGAGATGGCAGAGACGGAAGAGATGGCAGAGATGGCAGAGATGGAAGAGATGGAAGAGATGGAAGAGATGGGAGAGATGGGAGAGATGGTAGCGACGGAGATGCTTGGAAAGATTGCAGCGACGGATATGCTTGAAGATTCGAGAACTGTGATTGCAGAGGTTGAATAACAGCTGGTCCTCTTTGAATCTTGGAAGTGGGTTGATCAAGCTCAACTACCGCTGAGCCAGCTGGACGAACGACCACGCGTTCTTCAATGTCGAAGAATTGTTTCTGGATTGCTGGACGACGTACCTAGTTGAGAAATATTTATTTAACATTTCAAAACGAGATTAGTTCTTTTACGCTTCGATAGTTTCTTACAGATGAAAGAAAATATTAAAAGGTAAATTAAGGTGGAAAAATGAAAAGAAACGAATAGAAACAAGGGAGAGCAAAGAAGAACAACTGGTGAGTGCTCCTCTCAAAAACGAAACCAATATTTCAAATTAACAATCACCTCAAATTTACGAGTGGAAACAGCTGGCTTTACGACGTCCAATTGTTTTTCCAAAAAAGCAGGCTGAGCCTCAATTTTCGTAACTGGTACATGAGAGACAGTTGGCAGATGTTTGATGTATGGCACAGCAGCCACTGCTGGTACTTGGGCGGCGGTATATCCAATATGTTCAGTTTCAACTTTAGCAGGGACACTGTATGCAAGGTGTCCTTCGGATGGGATATCATTTATGTAAGTTACTCCGGCTGGATTCAAATATGGCATTCTGATAGATACAAATCCACCATATCCACCTTGCAGCAAAGCAGCTGCCATTGTGAAGAGAACTCCGAACTTCATCCTGGGATGATGTGGTAAATATAATCAATCAAATTTGAATCTTTTAATATCTTTTATTATCGAATTAATTTGTTAAATGCTGCAGATTATTCTTCCTGTTATGGATAAATAACAAATGCTTTGCTTTTAAATTTTTTAACTTCTAAATTATATATCAGATTAAGAAGTTTCTTCCACTTTTCAAACTATGAAAAAATAAATAGAATAAAGATAGTAGAATAGGATTAGTAATTGAAGTAACATTGTAATCATTGTAACCATCTAGAAACATTGTAAATTAAGTGTGAAATTAAGAAGTGTTCTAAAGCTTGTAATCTCGAGAAAGACAAAATTACCTGATGCCGATGTGCGAATCACCGAGGGGGTGCAAGACTCTGTTTCACTTGTGACAGCAGACGTTGCTTATATGGCCACGTGGTCGTAAAGGGGACCCCTTCTCACAAAATTGTTCTGGTACCCCTCCCATATGAATAAAGACTCAAAGTTGACCCAAACTGGGTCGATCTAGTTTATTTCTCCACGTGTTCAATCTTCGAGAAACTTGCTCCCACATAGAAATTGATAGTTATGCATCTCCCTGTCTCTATAATACAATCGATACAATTTCACTGTTTCGCAATGGCCGTTAAGAGCACCAATTTTTTATGACAATTCATCTTCGACAATATTTCTAAGAATTTTTTTAATAATTATTTGAATTAAACGATGGAACACAATTAATTTATAATTATACAAAATTTGGTTTTGTGACAATTTGGATTTTTTTATAATTGATAAGAGATAGTGCTCATTGAGTGCCAAGTTAATTATTTAATATACTTTTTAAGTTTCATATTTAATTTATTCCTCAATTATTTCTATTGATAAAAATAAAAAAAATTCTTTTAATTACTTTTACTTTTTGTAGGAATATGAATTGTTTGATCTTAAAAATTTCTATTTCAGTTTCGTTTGACAGGCTAATTTATTATATAACAGTGAAGATTGATGAATGAAGTGGAGAAATTTTGAATACCAAAGGATTATAGACATTCGAAAGTGAAAACAGAAATTTCAACTGGGTCGATGCGCCTTTAAAATTCAATTGTCATTCATCCCATGTATATGCAGGCCTGTGTAAAATTCATCACCCACGAAATGTGACGCTAAATTACGCGAATTCCTGTTGAGAAAAAAAAAAGAGAGAAGAACATTTCCTCAGCCGGTCATTCGAAATTTTATTATTCCACGTCCGCCACTTTCGATGTAACAAAACGATGGTAATTCGATAATTGAATAATATCACTTTGAAGATTAGAAGACAAATTTAAGATTATAGTTTGCTAAAATTGGATATTTTCATAATCAAATTTATTATGCAGAGAATAAAAAATTTGTACTTGTTTTAAAAGTCATTTCATTTCATCATATAATGATGAGATTAGTTTTCAAAAAATTGATA
>NIPQ01090128.1:0-17136 GCA_002806875.1 Lepidotrigona ventralis hoosana
GAAAAAAAAAAAAAAAAAAAAAAAAAAAAAAAAAAATTCCAGAGAAAAATCTTTTTCTTCGGACGAATTCCACCGACGATGAGGTTCACGGTGTTCGGCGTCTCCTTTCTGTTTCACTTGACCCTAATCGGAGGTTCGACAGCGGCCGAGGTGTCGTGCAGTAGCCGGCTGACGACGCCAAGAGGGGTCATCCAAACCCCGAATTTTCCCCGGGCTTTCCCGGTGCCCATTAAGTGTCGCTGGGTGATCGATGTCTCCGATATTTCAGCGAGCAACAGCTCCATCGTCGTCTACCTGACCCAGGTGTACGTGTACAAAGGGCTTCGTTTCACCGAGTACGCGTACTACGAGTCGGAGAGCATGAATTTCGGCGCGACGCTGATAAAAGAGATTACCGAGGGCAATGTGTTCGAGTACAAGTTGTTCAGAACGTTCAGGCCGTTCCTGGTCATCGAGTTCGAGCTCGATCAACTCGAAGGAAATCACGTGCGGGTTTTGAACGATTTGCTGGACGTGTATGGGTTCAATATCACATATCAAATGACCGAGGACGTGCCAAACTCGGATTCCTGTTCCGTCCAACGTTGCTCCTACACCGGGGACTGCTTAATGTCAGGAGATTACGAGTGAGTACTTTAATTTTTTGATTCTCATCCTCAGCTTAATTTATTAAAAGTCACTCACAAGTCTAGTCATTTTATTTCTCACATAACTTGTAGTATATTATTGTTCTGTTGAGATAATGTTAATGAATTACTTGAGAAATTTACCAATGAACTTTTTAGAAGGGTCACAAGTTATTTATCACACATTATACATCACATGCAAGTTATTATATATATAATTTATATATATATATTATATATATAATATATATAATTTATAGTATGTCATTTAATTTATATATTATATATATAATTTATAGTATGTCATTTCACATTATACATCACATGCAAGTTATTATATATATAATTTATATATATATATTATATATATAATATATATAATTTATAGTATGTCATTTAATTTATATATTATATATATAATTTATAGTATGTCATTGTCTTGTTGAGATGATATTTTGTTTAGACAAATTATTTAAGATTTAAAATGAACTTTTTAGATGAAGTTATTTATCACATAATTTGTAGTATGTTATTGTCTTGTTAAATGATGTTTTATTGGTTAGACAAATTACTTAAGAATTTTGACAATGAACTTTCTAGAAAAGTCACAAGTCATTTGTCACTTATATAATTATGTAGTATATATGTTACTGTCTTGTTAAAATGATATTTTGTTACTTAGACAAATTATTTGAGATTNCACATTATACATCACATGCAAGTTATTATATATATAATTTATATATATATATTATATATATAATATATATAATTTATAGTATGTCATTTAATTTATATATTATATATATAATTTATAGTATGTCATTTAATTTATATATTATATATATAATTTATAGTATGTCATTGTCTTGTTGAGATGATATTTTGTTTAGACAAATTAAGATTTAAAATGAACTTTTTAGATGAAGTTATTTATCACATAATTTGTAGTATGTTATTGTCTTGTTAAATGATGTTTTATTGGTTAGACAAATTACTTAAGAATTTTGACAATGAACTTTCTAGAAAAGTCACAAGTCATTTGTCACTTATATAATTATGTAGTATATATGTTACTGTCTTGTTAAAATGATATTTTGTTACTTAGACAAATTATTTGAGATTTAAGATGAACTTTTTATTAGTCATCTATCACATAATTTTTAGTATGTTACTGTCTTATTAAAATGATATTTTGTTGCTTAGATAAATTAATTGAGATTTAAGATAAACTTTTTAGAAAAGTCACAAGTTATTTGTCACATAATTTGTAGTATGTTATTGTCTTGTTAAAATGATATTTTATTGCTTACATAAATTACTTAAGATCTAAGATGAATTATGAAAAGATTTTCCATTATTTCTTACCTATACAATGTATTCCTGTAAGTTTTTAACATTTGTCATTTATCTTTTGTACTAGACGTTACATCATAGCAAAGGATCACTCTGCAATTTGCTTTTAGGGACCAGTAGGTCCATTGTATTCGCCTCTTGGCTTTTATTAATCCTACGTGTATTAATCCTAGGGCAAACAGGATCCCCTCTGAAACCTAATTAAGCAGCTTTATCATTCCCTGGGATTATCGTCCCCGTTTGCTCTCATGCAAGTTCAAACAAGCGCTTTCATATGAATTTTATGTGGATTTCCCTTTAAAAGTGAAACGCGTGTTCGAGCCAGCTCTGCGTGCTGCAAATCAATCTGCAAAAGATTTTCAAAGGACAGTTTTTCAAAATTTCTTGGGATCAGACGAAAAGAAACAAACAATCACGAAACAAATTTCAATCCATCTGTTTCCAGAGTTGGCTCAGAAATAAAACTCAACGTGTGAAATAAATGAAAAAAAAACCACGTGAGAGCTATTTTCTTGCTCGAGGTCGTTTGTCGCGCGGGATAATTTCGGAAAGTTCCTAGCGGAAAGGCAAACAAAGCGATAGGATGGCACCGAGCGATATCGTATCAGCTCATGAATCATTAATGAAACCCGTATCCTCATCAATTTACCGTCTATTCCTGGATCACTATGTTTGTGCGTGCCTGTTATATAAATAATAGGATCTGTCTGTTATTTACACGCAGGAGCTTCTGGTGCGACTGCTTCGACGGTTTCAGCGGCAAGAATTGCAACAAAGGACCGCTCTGCTTCGACGACAGGAAAAACCCTGTTTGCCAGAACGAGGGCACCTGCAAGTACGAACATCGTTCACGTAAATCCATCGTCGCAGATCTAACCTAAAATATGTTAAACGAAAAACTGGGATCGATGAAATTTTTAACCAATAGCAAAGGCGTTTGTAGCCCATTGGCTGAAAAGCAATTTCCATGAAACGTTGCTTCCATGACATAAACTCATTCTTTTAACCCTTTGCCTCGACAAAGTCTTTTTTTTGTATCATTTATCAAGTATTTGCTTTTGTCATGCAATTCACTTGCACTTCAAATAGAATGATATAGATAAATTGGAAATAATCATTCAAATGGTATTGAACACAAAATTTTGTTGGTTATATGCTTCTAATATGCATTAAATTCGAGCAATCAATTGTCAAATTTAAAGCAATCATCAACGTGCATTGGATTTGATTGTATAATATATAAGAATAATAATGTATAGAATATATTATACTATATATATATATATANTATATATAAAAAAATATATATATATATATATATATATATATATATATATATATATATATATATATATATAGAACAAGTATAATATATAAAAGTTAACGATGCATAGTTTCAATCTCTGGAAAAGTAAGAAGCAGCAAGAAGCCTAGTTTATGTGAATAATTGCCAATTATATTATTGAGTGAGTCAATTGACTCTGGACTGTCTTCAGAAATTTTTTTTTTTTAAATATTTCTTTCTAAATATTATACTATTATACATTGCGTCATACAATACCAAATGTATGTACATTCTTTATGATTATCAGCAAATTATAAAGAGAGAAGGTCTTTTCAAGCTATTAGCTAGATTTAAATCCCCTCAGAAGGGGTAGCTGAGTGCAAAGGGTTAACTGTCTTCTTGAAAACCGAACCAAATAGAAAATCAATGAGTTATCGTCGATCTCTGAAAACACTGAAGAACCAAATCTCTTCTCTCTTTCTCTCTCTTTCTGTCTTTCTGTAAATCACCTATCGAGGTGATAACTGACGATGTTTCGTTGCGAACTGTTCCAGGCAAATTGGAGCAGAGGCGATGACCTGCGAATGCGCCAACGGTTACGTCGGCCGTCACTGTGAGATTCACCTTCTGGACACCGTGGATGGCGGTAAGATTTTCACCCCAATCTACAACGTAAATCTCTCTATACGAATTCCACATTATATTAGCTGCACTATACAGGATGGTCCGCCTAAATATCTTTCCGAATTGTGACGATGCAAAAAATACTTTAACAAAAATGATATCGGACTGGTAAGAATATTTTTTTCCAATTTTTGCCATTTTTTTTTTTTCGGATTTTTCAAAGTCATTGGCGATTTTTTCCCCATGCAACTCTGTGTGTGTGTGTGCGCGCGCGCGTGCGTGCATGTGTGTGTGTGTGTGTGTGTGTGTAGGGAAAGAACACCAATGACCTTGAAAACTCTGAAAAGAAGATGACCTTGGAAAAAGAATATTCTTGCCAGTTATTGGTNATATATCATATTTATATATATATATCATATTTATATATATTGTAAATCAACACTATTTCCGATAAAATTTTACAAAGTTATTTATCTACACGTCTAGTGTAATCTCTTACGTAAATCCGTCTTAGGACTGAAGAAACGTAAATTTACGTGGCCCGTCAGTTGTTAAGTGTTAGCTTGTTCGAAACGATTTTGCATAAACAATAAACTCGAGAGGAGATCGTTCGCACGCGGACGACATTTCGCTGATTCACGGTGAGCCTCGCGAATACGTGCTCTCACGAGGTCGACGCTTGTTCGCAGAATGCGGGATCGAGAATTGCATAATACAATGCCCTTACGACGAGGAGGAGGAGCAACAGCAGCAGCAGCAATCACCGTGCGCGTGTAAAAACGGCACAAAGATCTACAACAGTAAGTTGCACAGTCTCGTCCTTGAATCGCGAATCCGATTTGGATTTTCCCCGATACAGGGAACAACATCCGCGTAACGTCCCCCGCGTTTAATAATCCTGTGGTGAAATCTTACAGATCGATCGAGATACGAGTGCAGAATCAAACTGTCGAACGTGACGTCCGTGAGGTCCGGCCTGATTGCGCAACACGGCAGCTTGGAGTCCTACGTCGGCAAACAGGTGAGTGAGATAGTTCAGAAGAACAGGCGAACTTTTGTGCCAATTCCTATTGTTTTCTCAAGTGAGGTTCGTTGATCCATTAAACTATCTGGCATTAACAGCAAAGACCTGTTTATAAATAGCATATAACGTAGGACATTGGAAAAAGGCAAAATAAACTTAATAAATAATAATAATAATAATAATTTTACTCTTACTCTAAATAACTTGCTCTGATGCATCATGTTGCCCATCAGGTTGCCCATTCTTGGTTTAAAACATAATTATGGAACTACCATCTTTCTTCGTGAATTTTACCCTGACGATGACTGTCTCAATAATTCCGGAAGTAAAAGTCAATCCTTTATCTTTGCTTAGGAAAGAGAAAAACAAATCGAGTAAACAGTGAACGTAAGATAACGTACGCGTGCAAGTCACGATGCAAACAATGCTCGCGGCGATCACGTTATCTTGGCATCTGCCATTAATCGGACTCGCGGTTTTGTTTACGTTCGAGCACTCCCTTGTGACAAGCGAATACGTGTACGTTCGTACGCAAGCGTATACGTAACTAGGCAAACGTGACTACTTATAATAGCACACGTACAATAAGCAGGCCGAAAATAAGCACACGTTTCGTCAAATCAATACGAGTTTCGACACACGTACTGATAGTATAGTTGTCTGTTTTTGAAAAACTCCCGTAATTTTTTTGCCGATTCCCTTTTCAAGCATCTTCTGGCAACAATCGAGACGTCTCTTCAAATCCTGATCTCCCACATAAGAGCCACGGTAGTATTAGAACACCAGTTCTAGACTTGTGCGTTGTAAACCCAAATGAAAATAAACCACCCAATGAGAATAACGTCAGCAATCTTCTCTATCTTTGGTAATTCATATAAATGATTTTCGATGGGACACTTTGGTATGGGACGCATTCATAAAGATGGCTGTGGCAAATACTATAATGTTATACAGATGTTATCCACATAATCTGTATATCTGTTTTCCTAACTTTCAAGTCCAATGAGAAACGTCCATGGAACGTTGATGTGTAGCAAACTAATGGTCCTGTGCAGTTTTCATCCTCGAGGCAAATTATTGAATAATAACTGTTAGGTTTCAGGACTTAAAACCTTTTTACTTGGAATTTCATATCTTTCTGATTTATGATGGTCCGATTAGGAAGAAAATGAAGATGACCTTGAAAATTTCGAAGCCCACAGGAAATCGATACGTCACATTTTGTCTTCCATACGACTTTTGTATTAATTTAAAAGTTATTTCAGGTGTGCAAGTTACGTGATTCACCCTATATATGTATATACAAGTTTGTTATACAAGTTCCCAGGCTCTAATCCTCGAATAAGGTGACATTTACCTAGCAAGATAATAGTAATAAAACGACAAATATCAATTTCCATCAACCTGTTTCATTGGTGCTTTCTAACAGCATTTCATTTTCGTTAAAGTTCACTCGAGTCAATCGTGTCGATTAAGAGAATGTAACGCGTCTCTGCGAGCTGTGAATAAGATAAAAGAAATTTTGATAGAGATGCCACGAGTGTGTAAAATACTCAAAAAAGATTGAGTGTATGGGATGGGCCAAAAATCACTTCCTTAACAAAATTAGTCTTTTCTATTTTAATTTTGATGTTTTATTTAAAAAAAAAAAGACATAGGTGGGGAGAAACTTTTGGTCCACCCTATATATATAGTTGATGAATATAGAACTATATATATAGAACTATGATCTCTTAAAGTCAGAGATGTAATCTGGGATATATAAACTGAAAGTTACACATATTTATATGTATCGATTATAAGTTCACATAACTTAGTTCTACATGTGTAATATATTGAAAGATACTTGACAGCTGATCTTGCAGCGCACGAGACATTAATGGAGACAGCACATAGTATACCCGTTTTAGATGCCTGCACGTGATTGTTTCTGCAAGTGTGTTAGGTTATTTTGAAGTACACGCTCACTGAGGCCATTCATTGGCTAATGTTAATGCTGACGACACGTAAACTTTGAAAGATAATAATTTATAAACAGTTTTGTGAAAGTACATGTATGTACATTAAATGGTACATATTTTGTACAAAAATTGAAATGTGGCTTTTGCAGGCTTCTGCAACGTTATTTCAAGATCAAATGACCGTCAATCAACTCCCTGAATACTATACTATATTTTCTGAAATATCTGAAACATATTTTTTCGTATTTCTGATATAGAATAATTACATAATCATGTAGACATTTAAAACGTACATACTGTATATATTGCAACGTAATATTAATGAGTCGTCAATGTTCGATTGACGTGATTGGCTCGAGAGGACGATTTAGAATGCAACGAACGTAAAACCTAGAAATGAACGGTTTTTCACTGACGTACGAGCAGAACCAGACACAGGGTATACCTTCGTATGCGCTCGTGACACGGGAAATACCGGTGGATAGGTTGACCTAGATTTTAGACTTTCTTCGAACACACAGTTCCGAATTTCTGATCCGCTACGGAGAGGAAAATAAAACATTTCGATATTTAATAAAAATACTTCACAATCAGTTTAAATACATTGGATACGATTGAATGCCTACTAAAATTATTAATAAAGATTTCATTGATGGAAAATGAATTAAGTTACACGTGTACGACACAAGGCAACGTAAATATTAGGTTAGGTTTACGATTATTATTCAACTGTTACTAAACAAAATAAAACTTTTCAATTAAATTAAACTTCAGTTTGAATACATTGAACGATTGAATATTATTAATGAAAATTATTAATGAAAAATTTCTCATTAATATGAGACGAGTTAAAATTGATGTTGAAATGAGTTAAATTTCACATACGACACAAGGTAACGTAAATATTAGGTTAGATTTACAATTATTATTCAGCTGTTACTAAACAAAATAGAACTTTTCAATTAAATAAAACCTCAGTTTGAATACATTGAACGATTGAATATTATTAATGAAAATTATTAATGAAAAATTTCTCATTGATACGAGTTAATATTGATGTTGAAATGAGTTAAATTTCACGTATGACACAAGGCAACATAAATATTAGGTTAGGTTACAAAACCGTAAATAAGACCTTTCGATATTTAATGAAACCTCAGTTTGAATACATTGAACGATTCAATATCTGCTGAAATTATTATTAAAAATTTCTCATTGATTGGAAATGAGTCGAATTTTCACGTACGACACGAGGCAACGTATTACACGCTGCGTTATTATCGATTCGCTTTCTCGAAAAACACGTGAGAAACACGCCAATGCAATTAAAGGAAAACCCGTGGCGTATCGATTCTCGGAAGTTATTTTAATTTATTCATTGAAGTTGCCCAGTTGCTTCTCTGAAATAAAAAGTCATTGATTTTTGAAAGCAAATTCTTTTCTCTCTCTTTTTTTTTTTTTTTTAAATAAAATGACTGATTTCTTATGAAGTCAAGTTTGAAGGAAAATCGAAGAAGAATCGAAATTGAAAATTCAGGTGACTGGAAGAATTTCACATCTTTCTGGATGATTTTCGNATATATATATTATATATATCATATATATATTATATATATCATATATATATATATTATATATATCATATATATATATAAATTATATATATATTATATATATAACAATCATATATATATTTTATATAATTATATATATTATATATATAATTATATATATATATTATATATATAACATATTATATATATTATATAATTATATATATTATATATATAACATATTATATATATTATATAATTATATATATATTATATATGACAATCATATATATAATTATATATATAATATAATCATTATATATATTTATATTTTCCAAACTTTCTCTGCGTCGTAGTAGAGTCAGAGATTCCAAGCGATTGAAGTATCTGAAGATCTTGGAAGATTGATCTCGATTGATTTTCAGCGGCAGTTTATCGTGGACGGGGCAGAAGGAGATGTCGGGTTGCCCGAGGGGCACGATTACGTGCGGCATGCTGCCAACGTTGCGAGCCCTGGCATCCAAGCAATGCGACAACAGCCAAGGTGTCGTCTGCCTCGTGCCGTTCGACGCGGACATGGACTCCGCCAGTCACCTGCAGATGATCCTGCTGGAGGCGTACTGCCGCGAGACAGGTATCAAGGTGTTGAGAGTGTCGAGAGAGAGGATACGAGACCACCTGTGCCCTGGAAGTGTCGATCTCTCCTGCGTCCTCATTTCCAACGACGACGACCCATACTTCTTGGACACACCGGAGTGAATTTCCTAGGAAGCAGAATTCATCTCCAAGGACGAGTTCTTTTTTTTTCTTTTTTGGGGTCACGTAGTCACGCGGCCCTCTGGATACAGTCGGACAAGTATCCTCGTTGGAGGAGAAGAGAAATAGATGATAAGAGAAGAGCGTCTTCGAGGAGAAAACGAGGTCGACTTTCTGCGACTTAGTGCGTCATGATTTGCAAAAAATAACGCCCGGAGTCGTCGAGTGGAGCGCCATCGATAAGTGGACGAGATGTACTACAGATAACGTAGTTCTTACTGATAAGCTGGAAATTGTTTCTGCGTAGATCTCTCGGTCGCAATTAACGGACGCAATTTCGTGAAATTTTTCGTTGCTCGAGGAAACAACAGGCGAGGTGCAAACTTGAGCGAAATGTGTACACACACACACGCGCGCGCGCACACACACACACAGAGTTTTATTGTAACGTAATTGTTGAACTTGGAACGCAAAGATGAAAGATGAAATGTAATTGTTTTGTAATCGTTGGATTATCGAAGGCACACATTCGTTGTCTTTTCGATGATTATTTTGTAACAATGTACGCAGACGTTATCGAACAGAAAACGATTGTTTTTCTTTTTTTTCTTTTTTATTCATTCATTTATTCCTGCTCCACGCCCCCCTCAACGTGATCGGTCTTTTAATACGTCTCTAACTTCTCCGCAGCTTACAAAGTATTTGAGGAACTCTAATATCTCTTCCATGGAGGATTTACAAATCCTGAGCGTGACGTGAGTAGGTACATTAAACAATAAAGAGTTCAGTTACCCCCTTTTCTCTCTCGAGGCTCTCGGTCGAGAGAGGAAAAATAAAGGAAAAGTGCGCGAAAATGCATGAGATGTAACGAAAGGACACGTGTAAAAATAGAAATCAAATAAAACAACAGTTTGCTGATCTATGTATTTATTTGAGGTTCGCGGTTTACGCAGGCCGACGTCGGAAGTCACTTTCCACTTTTTCGGGAACTCCGAGGACGGAGACAAAATCCGAGAGTCTTTGAATAAATTGGTTCAACGTCGACGGCTCAGCGAGATCTCCCTCGAATCGACTCACTTCACCTTCCAACAAAAGCCCGCGCTCAAGCTGCAGGTACGTACACAATTGTTCTTTGCCTACATGTTCTTCAGATGTGTAGATTTGACTCTCATCTCCATTTCTTCTCTAGAGTCTCCGGCTGAATCAAGGAAACGAGCATGAAATTCATCCGGGTGATCTATTCGCTCTGTCCTGCGCTGCTCAGGGTAGTTACAGCATAAACTTCACGTGGTACAAGGACAGCATGCTGGTGAACACGAATAAGGCCACCAGGTGAACGAAAAACCTTTACGGTTTTTTTTTGTTGCAAACATGATGAAAATGTCATTGAAAGGAGCACGAACTGATAGATTAAATTCTGTTTTGTTTAGGAAAATCTGGTACAAACATCTTCCCAACGATGGCTCCGATCTGCACACGTCGATACTAACTGTCGAGAAGGCAAGTTTGCTCGATGCCGGTCAGTACACTTGTCAGATAGTCGACTGGGGCGTGCAGCAATGTAAGAGCATTTACGTAGACGTGAAAGATGAGCCAGACGTAAAGGTGATGCCAATGAGTGCTACTATAGACAAGGTGATTTGGATAGTTCAGCAGTTTGCAAGAGCAGCTTCCAACAATCTTAAATGACTGTCTCCTCTCTAAATCGGTCTTCCTTTCAGGGAACCAACATACAATTAACATGCATGACACCAAACGTCCCCAACATTGGAATTGGATTTGGCTGGACAAAAAACAAAGCTCTGCTGAAGCTGGAACTTGGCAGCGAGGTCTGGGAAGATTTATATCCCACTGGAAGCATATTAAAAATTACAAATGCGCAGGTACTTGGCCAAACAGAGAAGTCAATTTAATCAATCATTTAATAATCAATAGAGAAGTAAATTCAATCCATAAAGTTTCTTATACACGTTTGTTGTATTAAATTCTGCAGAAATCCGCTATATATACCTGCAACGTGGCAGACAAGTCCATGTCCGTCCGCGTGGAGATTGTAAATCGAACGTTAATACCAATCTGCTCGAGGGGGAGGTCTTGGGGCTTGATTTGGCCAGACACAGCCCCAGGGTCCGAAGCATTGTTGGAATGCCCTCGACATTTCGTAGGCAAGAAAGTGTCCAGACTGTGCTCGATGAAAGATGCCACTACCCCCGAATGGCAGACTCCTGACTTTTCTTCTTGCCTGTACGAGCCACTAGTTTCACGTTACAACAAGTTCAAGAGCCTAACTTTGGGATACCAGAACACAACTGGTTCTGAGACGATATTCATCCTGTGGAAGGTTCTGCAGTCGCGTAGCTTGCCTCTCTATCCTGGCGAGGGTGATCGTATTCTGAGTATCTTGGCGGAAATAGAGCGTTATCAGCGTATCATCGACCCATCTGATTCACACGTCTCGACGGAGGCTCTGATACAGATAATCAATCGAGTGCTGAACGACGAAAGTTCGATATTGAGCCAACAGGTATGAAAGATACAAGACCAAGGGAAAATTTAACGATAAAAGGAAAACGTACAAAGTAATATTTGTAACTTTCAGAAAGTTCTGTTGCTCCTTCAAATCACCCAACGTAGCCTGATGCACTGGTCTAAGGTGGTCACTCATCCTCAGAAACATTTGTCTCTTTCTGCCTTGGTGGTAGACATTCAAGAGTTGCAGCAACACAACGGAGACAGCATTACCCATTCTCTTCAAATCCCCATGGACGAGTTCACGTAATTAATATCTGTCAAATAATATTCATTTTTTGTACGATTGTATCACTTGTCGTTTGTAGGTATCCAAGTTGGTACGATGACAAGGCAACGGTACGACTGTGGAAAAAAAGACAGCATGGAATAAAGTCCAACAACACCCTTCACGGGATAGTGATCGTTTACAAAAATATGTCTCATTTTCTTCCAGCCACATACGTCAAGGAGCTTGAGTACGTAATCATTGAATCTCCCATTTCCAGTGCTTCAATAATTATTCAATTGTTGTGTAATTATTTTGCTTGTTGTTGTTGTTGTTGTTGCCAGCGATGGCACAGATCTGGAGTTTCGCGTCAACTCTCGAGTGGTCACAGTGGCTGTGCCTGCCTTCAGTTCGGACAAACACAATAAAATCTGGGTGGACCTGCAGCTGAAACACGTGGAGAATCAATCGAGTTCGTGGAACGTCTCATGTGGCGTGATGGACGCTGCAGGTTCCTGGGATCTGGACAGCTGCATCGCCAACACCTCGCCAGGCGATGCTGTGACGCATTGTCTCTGCCCCAGCGCTGGAACGTTTGCGGTCTTTCTAACAGCACGCGCTGTGAAAGTAAGTTCAAACAAGCTGGTGAAATATTTTACTTTTGATCGCGTGTCGATAGATCACTCGGGGAACGATTCGATTCAGGTAGTAGTCGCGAAAAGGGAACAGACTACGTTCATCGTGATATTTGGATGCGGCAGCTGTTTGGCACAGTGTCTCATCTCTTCCTTGATCCTCGGGACCTTCTGGTGGAAGAATCGCAGTTGGCTAAATTTTCTGAAACTTCAATGTTGCGGTGCTTTGATCGGAGCAATGGCTGTTTTCATTTACGCGGTGCACAGTTATCTGCCAGAGGTAAAGCGTACGTTAACCTCTTGCGCTGGCAACTGGTTCATAACGAGTGACCAAATCGTATATAATAATTCATCGCTTTTTGAACTCGTCGGTATAATATCATTGGATAGAAATTATTACTAAGAGGTAAGAAATTTATTATTAATATTTGATTAACTCGTCGGTATAATATCATTGGATAGAAATTATTACTAAGTGGTAAGAAATTTATTATTAATATTTAATTAACTCGTCGGTATAATATCATTGGATAGAAATTATTACTAAGTGGTAAGAAATTTATTATTAATATTTAATTAACTCGTCGGTATAATATCATTGGATAGAAATTATTGCTAAGAGGTAAGAAATTTATTATTAATATTTAATTAACTCGTCGGTATAATATCATTGGATAGAAATTATTACTAAGTGGTAAGAAATTTATTATTTCTTTTGCCTAGGTTATATTTAAATATATTTAAAACTGAAAAAATATTGCAATTTTGGGGCAAAAAATTCTCGACGTGCGTGGCACGTTATTCCAGCGCAAGAGGTTAAAGTGAGAACGTTGACTTCTCTCAGAAGCCTGTTTATAACAATTATTTTGCTTTAGAGTTCGTACGCGATTGTAGCGATAACTCTGGAGGCTTTCCTCTTGATTGGTATGTCAGCGCCGATATCAGAGGCTCTCATCATCTATGCCGGTCTGACTCAAGTTCGACCTAGTCAACATTTTCAACCTACCGTTATTGCAGTGATCACTGGTAATCAAAAAATCGTATTAGAAACCAATCAAAACTTGATATAGATTTCTATCGACCTTTGCATTTTTTACTCAATACAGGTGTGCCTGTCCTGGCCGTTTTAAGCACTGAACTCACACACAAGAGCACCGGTTGGAGACACGAATCGTGGTGGTTAATTTTTGGCAGCGGAGTTTACAATATCTTTGTTACTTGCGCGACGATGATGTTCCTTATATTCGTGTTATTGTACCTGGGGATCCTGCACAAGGCTCACGCTCTTGTCGAAGAGAACGTTATGAAAAAAGAAGTGATAGAGACCAGGTATGGTCGTCCATCATTGAGCACTTATTGTGAACTAACTCCATAAATAATTTGCATCAATTTATAACTTGGATTAAGCAGAGCATAGCTTTATAAGGAATTTCCAAATTTGAGAAATAATACGCAAACTAGCTTGTGTTGATAGATATTAGATAATTTAGATAATTAGATAATTATAGAGATTAGATAATTTATTTAGATAATTAGANAAGAAGTGATAGAGACCAGGTATGGTCGTCCATCATTGAGCACTTATTGTGAACTAACTCCATAAATAATTTGCATCAATTTATAACTTGGATTAAGCAGAGCATAGCTTTATAAGGAATTTCCAAATTTGAGAAATAATACGCAAACTAGCTTGTGTTGATAGATATTAGATAATTTAGATAATTAGATAATTATAGAGATTAGATAATTTATTTAGATAATTAGATAATTTATTTAGATAATTAGATATTATAGAGATTAGATAATTTATTCGATAGGAACAAAAAGTATCTTTTCTTTCATACGTTAGATGTGTCAGTTTTGAATTCATACTGTTTGTGTAGATACAAAACAGAGAAAGACAGTGACACCTAACGTTAATGAGACAAATTTTACAAAAGTATCGCAAAGAGAATTTTGTTAAAATTATTACCAAGTCGTTGAAAATCCATTTGTGCCAAAAATGACAAACGACTAAAACAAAAGTCGTTGTTGTAAAATTTGCGATGTAGGTTTAGGTAGGTTTATATGCCTGTCCCTGTTTTGAAATATTTCCTACAAAATTATATTGAAAATCCATTTGTGCCAAAAATGACAAACGACTAAAACAAAAGTCGTTGTTGTAAAATTTGCGATGTAGGTTTAGGTAGGTTTATATGCCTGTCCCTGTTTTGAAATATTTCCTACAAAATTATACTATCAAACAATTTTATAAAGTGTGAAATTTCCTCTTTTTAATCAGAATACGAATGCTTCATCGAGCAGCCATAGTCATCTGCGGTATCATCGCGATGGAAGCTTCCTCCATCTTTTACATAAATTCCAGTTCCATCATTTTTCACTATATATTCGCCTCCCTTTCTTCTGCCTTGGTAAGTTTAAACAATAATTGAACGAAAAACGATTGAAAAATCGTTACTAATTCGAACCCTAACGATCCAACTTGTGCAAAATTTAGGGCTTCGTTATAATGATAGTCTACGTGGTGAATGGCGAGTTAACCACCGTTGACGTGATCTTGAGAAAACTGAAGTGGAAACAGGATGAGGAAGAGGACATAACGTCCGAGCCGATCAAAGGTATATTTTGTGAGAATTTTACATGTGAAATACATTATAAATATATGTTACAATATATACATTATATATCATACATACACACAAGAAACAGGATGAGGAAGAGGACATAACGTCCGAGCCGATCAAAGGTATATTTTGTGAGAATTTTACATGTGAAATACATTATAAATATATGTTACAATATATACATTATATATCATACATACACACACATATATATATTACATGTATGTATACAAAATTACATATATAAAATTAATATATATTAATAATTAACATATATATTACATAATTTATTATTAATTATTATAAATTATAAATTACATAATTTATTATTAACATGATATATATTATACATATTAAATATACAATGTATATATATATATAAATTTAATATATTAAATTTATAAATATATTTACATAATAATGTAATATTGTANATATATATATTACATGTATGTATACAAAATTACATATATAAAATTAATATATATTAATAATTAACATATATATTACATAATTTATTATTAATTATTATAAATTATAAATTACATAATTTATTATTAACATAATATATATTATACATATTAAATATACAATGTATATATATATATAAATTTAATATATTAAATTTATAAATATATTTACATAATAATGTAATATTGTATTACATTGTATATATAATTAATATATAAAATTATAACATATGTATATAAATACGGTAAAAGAAACTTATCTTCTGGTGGCAGTGTGTTCAAAGAGCGGCGCCGAGGTGGAGAACGACACTGCTCCGCCATCGTCGTCGTTGTTGAGCATCGGGGAACCGTACCTGGAGGCTCGCGGTATCGCAGCTGGCAGCATAGACATGCGCGAGTTCGTGAACGAGTCCTCGTCCTCGTACTCGAAGACCTCGGTCCCTGTCGGCGGCAGGTTCCTGCCGGAGATCCGCATCGATCACACGGACGACATAAATCTGGAGAACTACAGCACCAGCCCGCGAAAGTACCAGGAAGCCATCGTGTTCGACGGCGTGTTCTCGCCCCGGCCTCCGTTGCACTGCGTGAACGAGAGCT
Organism: Lepidotrigona ventralis hoosana; assembly: GCA_002806875.1. Lineage (NCBI taxonomy): Eukaryota > Metazoa > Arthropoda > Insecta > Hymenoptera > Apidae > Lepidotrigona > Lepidotrigona ventralis. Next base: position 16,249 of record NIPQ01090128.1, read on the forward strand.
ACAGCGGCAACGAGTGCTGCGGCTTCCGGGAGTTCGGTAAATACAGGGAGTCGCAGGGGCAGATCTTCGTCGCGCACAATCCGTCGCCGGAGAGCTCGGCGAAGGTTCTCTGCAGCGCCGACGTTGAGTCGCGGCTGAGTGGTATGCCGGATGTGACCCTGGCCGTGAAGAACGACGTCGAGCTGCTGTCGGCGACGGAACTGAAGAGCAGGGAACACGTGAACGTCATCCCCGACATTGCCAACACCACGGAACGTAAACAACCGGACGGGGAGGAGAAGGCACCGGAGATCGTGATCACGAATTGCGAGGCCACTGCGAGTGGTATGCTGGATCGTATCGCGCATGATCTTGACTATCTGTTGAATCGTACCCACTCCTCCGATGGGACGTAAATTTTTGGAAGGAAACGAAAGATCCGGTGGAGATTGATTCGCAGCTCAAGATTGCGGACTGGCAAGCATACTCTCTCGCCATAACGTTAAGTTCATCTACATATTTAATACACGGTACTTAACGATGTCCTTAGGAGAAATAAGTAAGAATTGTTTGAAGGAAATCGAATTAGCCCAAGCACGACACTGTTGTAGCACAGTGCTGTTCAGAATAAATCTTTGTTTATTATATGGTAGAAACGATATGAGTGAGGACAGTGTGTTGTGAAACAACACACAAGGAAAGAGAAGGAATGCACGACTGAGCAGTGCTAACTGCAACTAAACTAACAATGCAAAAAGTCAATCTCTCTCTCTCTTTTGAGTCTTCTAAATTCAATTCGCAAGGGGTAGAAGTGGAAACTGTTTGGGGCTGTAACATGCAGCATTCGAGCAGAAAACATGGAAAAATTCAAATGAATAAAAGTAAAACAACGGTACATTTTTAGAAAAG